>JAPMLY010000991.1:0-25000 GCA_026401115.1 Tetraselmis chui
ATCATGACGATGGAGGACGCGAAACTCCACAACAAAGACATCTACGTCATGTACGCGGATTTCAAAGGCGCCTTCAACGCCGCGGACCACCGCATCATGTTCAAACACATGCGTCAACTCGGTATGCCCCCCACCTTTGTCGACACATGCGAACACCTCTACGGGGTCTCAACCACAGATTATATTACACCACATGGCCCCACCCCTTCTATCAACATTAATCGCGGAACCCTCCAAGGTGACACCCTCTCCCCCTTCCTCTTCACCCTCTTCCTCGAACCCTTCCTCCGCTGGCTCACGGTGGGAAGCCGGGGCTACCGCCCAGGCCCCCCCGCCACTAACGTCGACCCCACAGAACCTACAGCCACATACCCAGGACATGGCTTCGCTGACGACCTCAGCCTCGCCACGGGCTCGACCCCCAACATGACCATCCAGCTCAGGAAACTCTCCCTCTTCAGCGCCTACACGGGCATGACCGTCAACATCCGCAAATGCTGCATCACCGGCGCCCTCTGGCGCACAGGCAACGCCCTCACCCTCGCCAACACTACCCTCCTCGCATCCCGCCTGCAAACTCAGTTCATCACCCTCAACTCCACCCCGGCCCCCATTCCCTCCATTGGTCCCACGGACACATACCGCGTCCTAGGGGTAGAACTGAACACCTCCCTCACCTTCACCAAACACTGGCACGAACTAAAACGTACCACTGCATCCCTCATCACCACCCTTTCCACCTCCCCACTAACACAATCCCGCAGAATCAGGGTCATCCGTGGACTCCTCATCGGAAAACATTTCACCCTCCAGCTCGGCCTCTTCACCGACTCCCAACTCGACACACTCGAAGGACAAATCTGCCGCGCACTCCGCTCCGCCGTCTCCTCGGTACGTAACCTCCCCCGCACCGCCCTCCACCGCCCTACCTCCGACCTAGGATACGGCCTCCCCTCCCTCAAAGCCCACGCAGCACAACTCACAGTTTGCCACCTACATAAAATCATGAACAACTCAGGCTATAGAGGCCACATGGCCCGCGCACACATCCGCACCTTATCCACCACGTACTCCCACTGGCCCTCGGAATCCATCATGTCAACCTGTTACACCCCACCCACACTCAAATGCTTAGTCAGAGCTCAGCGCGATGCGGGCACCCTATTCCACAACATCCCTCCACTCTCCCTCACCAACCCTATCGCCTCCACAATCCGCGCCCACTTCACCACTCAAGACAACGCCCTCCTCGCCTCACTCCGGGACAAAGCCACACACATCACCGACCCTCACACATATAAGCAAGCATACTGTGATTTCTCTCCCCGCAAAACACACGCCTCCCTCCTCCCCCGCCTGACCCCCCTCTGGAAAAATAACATCACCACGTGGCCACAAGTCCTCCTCAGAGCCACCTCATCCTCCTTCATCCTCAAATCATGCAAGTCCATCACCACACTCACGGGGTCCACCACCCCACTCTCAGTTCCCATCCGCCTCCTCGCCGCAATCCTCACCGAACCCCTCGATACTATCCACAACCGCCTCCCACTCACAAGCCTCACTTCCAAACAAGCTTCCCCCCCCACCACTATACACCCCTCATGGATTCCCCTCCTCTCCCCACACCTCCCTCGCTCACCCCCCACCCTCTCATCCGGCATCTACACCTCCCGCACCACTCACCCCACCCCCACCGCACCCATCACACACTTAGACACAGAATACCTCACCCCCTCAGACCACCACTACCCCCCTTGCGACGTTACGCGCATCATTTCCAAACACAAGGACACAGAGTACGGCCAAACGCAGTACATGGTTGAATGGGCCCCGGAACACCTCACGGAATGGGACATCCAACTCCAACTCGACGACGGCTTCCGCCTCATCTCCTCCACCCCCACATCGGTATGCCTCCCCACCCCCTCCCCCACCGCATGCTCCATTTGTCATGACCCACTGCACACAGAACCCACCTCCACCTGCTGCACATGCCCGCACTTTGCCATACATTCCCAATGCCGCCCAGCTCAGGGACCCGCCACATGGCAGTGCGAGTGGTGTGCTCGCGGCCAACAACACGACCTCACCCACCTCCACGAGGTCCAGTGGGCCCCATGCCTTCAACTACACGACACCATCAGTGAGACCCCCTCCGGCCCCACCGCCCTCACCGCATTTAACTCCGGCTATGTCCCCTCCACGACACCCATTCTGCCAGAACCAGGACCCCCTCCGTGGTCACACCCCCTAATCACATTCAACCACGACCCCATCAACCCCGACCTCGACATGCTCCCAACCGGTAAATTCGCCATCCACGCACACCCATCACTCCACGACACAACCATACTATGCACCCCCGACGGCCGCGCGGTCACCACCCTCAACGGCCCCCGCGTCCGCCACCTCTTTCAACTCTTCCGCCCAGAACTCACACAACACACGTTCGAGGAGGAGGTCTACTACCTCCTCACCCGCCTAGGTTCCCGTTCAGAAATCTACTCCTCCACACCCGCCACCACCACCCGTAACAGATGGGCCACTAGAGAGGACCTCCTCTCGGCTCTCCGACACACATTCCACATCCAGACAGAACTTTACTCAGACCCCCTCAACAAATCACTCCACTCCCACACATACCACTCACTTTACCCCGAAGACATAGTCTTCTCATCCAGCGGCAGTAATGCCCCACACACATGGCAAGGCACCAACATCGCCAACCCCGAATACGACCACGAATGCATGCGCCGAGCCATGGAACATGCAATCACCAGCGCGCACCTCACAGCCTCCCACACACCGAGCGCAACCATCCTCATACTCCCCCGATGGGAACACACACCATACCGCCACTCCAAATACATCGACTCCCCTTACACACATCACCTCTACACCCTCCCCAACGACGCGAACACCTTCCTTCCCCCCGATCAACACACAGGCCATCCCACTCCTACACCATTCGGCACGCGCTGGATGGTAGACATCTACCTCGTCGCAAACCCCCTCGGCCTCCTCACCCTACCCTCACACACAGACATGACCGCACTCCACAACACTCTCGAATCCATCTACGACACACACCTTCCCAGCCCCACCATCACCATCCCACCTCCACACCTCACCGACTCCTACTCACCACACTCAGCAGGCATATACCACCTCCCCCCCAACCCTACTCACCCCCTTAACTACCCCCTCCATGAACGCATGCAACTAACATACTCCCCAACCAGCGGAGACCTTGCTTGGAATTGGCAGGACTTCGTATACACAGACGGCTCCAAGAAAGGTGGCAGCTCTCCCCTCGGAGCAGCCGCCACCCACCCCGCCTCGGAAACCCGCGTCAAAATCCTGGTGACTTCTACCCCTCCCTCCCACACTATCAACCGCGCTGAATTAGCCGGCATTGACATAGGCCTCCAACTAGGCCATACCCACCTCCTTACAGACAGTGCATGCTCCCTCCGCCTCATACAAGGATACTTAAACTGCCCATCCGCTTACAGACACAACATCCACCGCGACACACTCCTCTCCATCACACACACCCTCAAAACCCGCTGCAACGCAGGCATCCGCACGCACCTCGGCAAAATTAAGGCACACAATCACTCACTAGGTAACGACCTCGCAGATGCACTTGCTAACCAAGTTGCAGATGGACAACCGCCAGATACAACTTACACCACAGGCTCAGCCGTGTCAGTCGGCCACTGGACCTGGCCATACACCCTCATTCCACAAACTCAGGGGGAACCCATACCCTACAGATACACCAACCTTAAAACAGACGCACATACCCACAGTATCAAACACACACATACACCCCTCTCACAAACATCCAAACACGGTGCCCTCCTCGCCCGAGCCGCGAAAGCGGGTGCCGACTTCTCCTTCCACAAAAAACACTCAACCCTCACAAATATCCAGTTCACACACAAGCAAGAATTCATGTGGGGAGTCCACAACACCCGCCTCCTCACACACAACCCCACCCTACGTTGCCCCATGTGTGGACAATTCACCAGCAACGGCCACATGGCCGGTAACTGCCCCACCATGTCCGGCCTAAGACAGGACCGCCACAACAGCGCGCTACAGCTCCTCCTATCTCTCCTAGAACGCCACAACGGAGGTCGATGGGAGACTATCACTGCAGACTTCGGTAACAAACCCATCAAATCTTTCACCCACCCCACCCCCACCCACACCCCTCTCGACTGTCACCCCCCTCACCCCACCCACATGCCTACCCGCCTTGTTGCTGCTGACGAAGGTCTTTCGCCTGACTCCCTAACCTCGTGCCCCGCTATCCTCCCCCCCGAGATTCTCCCACCCGCACTACGTCCCCCGGCGCACAAACCCGATTTCATTCGCATCCTCGAACCTCGATTCGTCGGTCACACCAACGGCCGCCGACGATACTCTTCTATCAAAAAAATACAGATAGGGGAGTGGAAGTACTGCACCGACCACAACCTCTCACATACAGCCCACCTGATTAGGGACAAATACACACCCCTCGCAAATGCCATCCGCAACCACTGGCCAGGTACCGAAGTCGAAATCCTCCCCATTGTCATGAGCCGCACGGGCACACCGCACTCATCCACCATAGCAAGTCTCACCTCTCTCCTCACCCTCCGCACCGACCCTCCGGACAAACTCATCTCCAAAACACGACTCGTCACATCTCGCATCCTTTCCACACTCCATGCGCACACCGTCCAATGGCTGCATTATCTCCTCCTTGTCTACCGCATCAAGTCACGCACGACCTCTCGCCGCGCCTCCACATGATGCACCTCCTCATGCCCTTCTTGCACACCACCCTCAACCCGCACCAGACCCTCCCCGGGGAGGAGTAAAACCCCCGACCACACTTGGAGAGGTTGGACATAGGTGGTTCACGGTCTAGCCCTGACTTGTAAGTTCCCTGTATGGCATAGTTGGGAGGGCCCAGAGACAGCAGCCGACGCATCCGGCTTTTGGTGAAAAACCGGCGCATACGAGGCCACCATGCAAAAAGAAGAAAAGAGGAAAAAACCTAAGCCCGAGGAACATTAAGGCATGCCACGGCGTCAGCACTACCCTCTTGAAAAGCGTCGCGAAGATAGGAATTCAGAGTGCCGCGAAGAGCAGCAGAAAGACGTTGCATGAACTCCCGTCGCACATCCCCCAAAAAACGCCGAAAAGGAACATAAGTAGATCGACGAACAAAATGATGCATACGGACATAGTTGGGCGCCGGCGAGGTCCTCCACCGACGAGGTCCTCCGCCGACGAGGTCCGATGGTCCTGTCATTTCCCAACCGGGAAAAAGAACGGGGAAAGGTAGGATATGAGAATCATTTCTAATCTCTGTGGGGTTTTTTCCTCATCCTACTTTTTGTTTCCTTTTGATTGGTGGTTCCCATAACTTTTTTTTTCCTTTTGCCGCTTGCCACCTCCACGTGTTGCATTCTTGGCGTTGCCTAGGAGTTTCCTTAGTTTAATCTACTAGGTTTGTGCACAATGTAGTGCTTCCTTTTGCCGTGCTTTGGATTCCATGATCCTCTTGTCACTCTTGCCCTATTGTTTCCCCTCCGATTTTCCCTGTCCGTGCTCATGTTGTTCTTCTTGTTATTCATTTTCCACTAGTTTTTCTTGTAATAAATTGTTAAATTTCTAATGCCAAAAATTGTAAGATGAGTTGTGTACTGCACTCTCTGATAGTACGGGTACCTCCAGGAATTAAATCGTAATCTTGTTAAAGGAAAAAGGAGTAAGCCACCAAGCAAAATGAAGAAAATAGATAATATACCTCCAGGCGCATATAGTTCCCCTCTAGGGATAGCTTCATATCAAGAAATCCGACGCGGCATGCCGACGTACCAAAACGTACCAAAACGTACCAAAACGTACCAAAACGTACTAAACGTACAACCACGTACCAAAACGTACCAAACATACAACCACGTACCAAAACGTACCAAACGTACAACCACGTATCAAAACGTACCAAATGTACCGGCAGAAATTGTCGTGCATCGCTCGTTATATCTTCGGCTATTGACTGTCCGTTATTCGGAACATTTTTCCGCATTTTCAGGGATAAGAAACGTGTTGGCTTTGATATAATAAAATAATAGCCGATTGATATTTCGAATACAGTAATAGTATACAGTATCAAACAGATATAATTACTTACATAACTTAATTATGTACAAATATCTCTCTCCCTCTCCTGCTTATGTGCTTGTGTTCCTTTCTTCTTTACTGGTTGATAGTCTGTTTGGAAACAAATAATGAATCATAATAGTATTATTACTGACTAATATAACTTATAGAACTTATATAGTAATCATACAGAAATACTTACTTACAGGAACAATGAAATTGGCCTCCAACCGCTTTTGCAATTATTAGGTCCTAGGACAGATAGTCTTACACTAGGAAACATTAGCTTCCCTCGCTATCGACAGCCTATGCATGGACGTTACGGTGATGTGAAAGCGGCGACTAGTAGACCGCCCCGCCGGATGTCGGACGACCATCGTCTAGTGGTGGCGGAAATATATCATGGTTCGAATTTGGAAGACATTCCTGTGTGTCGGAAGTGCGACATGGCGCTCCGGAAAAAAACCTCCCTACCGAAAGTATCCGATCCTTGGACGTAGGATGTTGCCCCCATGGGTTGCAACAAGTTGGACTTACGCTCGTCGAACGGGCGCTTGTTGGGTTTGTGGTCACCTCCTCTTACCTGATCACCATACAAGACAATAGCTACCGAAATTGCGCTCCTTTCCGCCACAAGGCCTTGCATGGCCACTTCGTCGCGTTTCCGAAGCCGACCAAGAGTAATAAATATGATGAAAGGTTATGTTTGAATATATAAGTTAACATGTAGTATAATTGTGAAGAATATAGTATAAGTTAACACATAGTATATTATTTATTTATTTATAATATATACCATTTTAGATATATATATATAAACGTCAATTTATGTATATATATATTTCTAATTCATATATTTGGCGAGGGAGAGTATTATGAAGCTTTTTCCATTGTTCACGACGGAGACGTTGCAGATGACGACCCCGTTGTACAAGGTACAAATGGATGGTCGTGTGGGAAAGAGAGCGCGCCGCAATGACAGACAAGCGCCGCCGGGTGTGCGACCGCCTCCTCGAAAACAACAATGACATCGTCCGCGCCAAAAATACGGCCCGGACGGATGTGCTCGTGCAGCGCGACGAGATGCGGCAAGCTGAGACAGACGCCGGGACGCCAAAAATGCACCAAGAACACGCACACCAAGTCGATCCCACCCTACAAGTTTTCGTGGATTTGCCCGAGGCCGTGCCCAGCCGCACCGGGAAACTCACTATGGCTGCTGAGTACGCAGAAGAAGTTCGAGTGATGCTGCGCCATGATAAGCCGTCACCCTCGAAGGAGACGACCCGAAACATCGCAACCGTCCGCGCCACGCCCGAGCACTTCAAGGACCACGAGGCGAGGTGGAAACATGACGTTAAGGGCTACAGCCGCCGCGCCGCGAACGAACGACAAGGTGAAGCCGACAACACAGCCGGCGTCGGGGGGGATGGGGCCGATGCCTCGGGCCGCGCCTCCACCACCTTTATCAGCGTCGAGCCGCGGCCATTCACCCCGGTCGCGGGCGCCTCGGCACCCACTTCTTCGAGCCGCCCAACATGGGACATGCTTCCGCACAAGCCCAGCATAAAAGAAACGGCGGAACTGTTTCACGTCGCGAAGGAGCAACACATGACCCTCCATCTCGGATGCCAATACCTGTTGGACCTATTGAGCAACGAAGGCAGCATATCCGCGGTGCCCCCCTTGCGGATGAAACAGATCGGGCCGCCTAGGACCGGGAAGAGCGCGGCGGTCATCGCCATCGTGTGGTTCGCGCACCAGCACGGGGTCGCGCGATGGATCGCCGTCACCGCCTACACTCATCGAGCGGTCATCAACCTCATGGGCGACATCGGAGCGACCACCGCTAACATGGTATTCGGCACATCGAGCGACCTTTTCAAATTGAGGTGGGGAAACGACACGCCGATGCGGGGGACGCGAGCGAAGTTGGATCTTCAGGAGGCATGGAAAGACATCCGTCTACTCATCGTGGACGAGCTATTCACCATGACGGGTAAGCACTTCGCGGCCATTGAGCAACAACTCTTATTAACCATGCGAGACTGCGGCCGCACGCCGGACACCTCCCACTCTCTGTTTGGCGGGATTGGCGTCCTTCTGACGGGCGACCACCATCAAAATCGTCCGGTTCACGGCGCACCGCTGTTTCAAGGCAACGGGGACATCCGTGCCGGCACGGCGGCCGACGCCGCCAGTCGTACCGCAGCGAACGCCCAGCGCGATGGCCCCGGATGGGACACCCAGTTCGTAAGCAACGCGCGCGGCCGCCACATTCTCGGTCAGGTGCACACCACCGTGATGTTACAAACGCAGTTCCGTATGGAGCCCGACCTCTCCGCTCTCAACGACCGCCTACGGGGCGGGCGCCTCACGGACGCCGATTTTGACGGCATCAACGCTTGCGCGATTGGAGCACCAAAAAACCCGCCTCCATCCACCACCCGAACCTTCGCAACGCGCATTTCATGGTGCTACGTCATACTGTGGGCGACGCTATTGTCCACGCCTTGCTTCCGCGTCGCGCCGCAGAAGATCAACAGCAACTCATCCGATGGAGCGCCAAAGACAGGATGCGCATTGGCCGCGACGACGCTTGGACGCCGGTCACCGATCGCTGCCTCCGCGCCCTCCTCGGCCGCCTGACACACAACAAGACGGGAGACGTTCCGAGCGTTATGTACTTCTACAACGGCATGCCGTACATATTCCGGCATAGCGTAAACATAGACTGCTTCTATTCCAACAACAACAGCGCCACCGCAGTCGCTCTCTTGCTGGATGACGCGACCGCGCAACACCCATCGCCGGACGCGCCGATTGTTACCCTCGGAGGCATGCCGCGTGCCATGGTGGTGCGTCCGCACACTTTCGGCATCCCTATGCACCGCGTTTGTCACGACCTTCCGGACGGCCATGTTGCAGTCCTGCCCACAACCGTGTACTTCACGCTGCGCTTCCCGACCGCTTTCCGCCTTGAGAGCGGGTCCATTGTCAAGAGCATCCAAATCGAGCGCGTCGGCTTCAGCATGATTCCGGACATCGCCTTCACGGACTTCTTCGCGCAAGGCGCAACTTTCTCGCGAGACAAGACGTACGTGCTAGACTTACGCCCGCCGAACGCCAGCGCCAAAAACCTCTCGAGCGTGATCGTCGCTATGAGCCGCCTTCGCACCTTCGACGCCTTGACCCTCTTGCTGCCCCTTTGGCCCCGCGGCGCTGACAAAGCCGCGCGGGAAAAAGCAAAAGAACGCCTACGCAGAGCTTGGCAGCCCGACGCAGACGTGACCGCAACGGACCGCATGTTCCGTGCCGAGCACACCGCCACCCTCCAGCGCCTCGCAGCCGACACACATGCCACCGCCCCGGTCGCGCTCGCCGACGCGCTTCTGCGGAGCCTTCACAACGACAATCCGCCAACATACGACGATGGGCTACAATATCGCCTTTCCCTGCCGGAGGCTCCTCACATCGCCAACGACGCGCACGGCCGCCATCGGCCGCCATCTCCGCCGTCACGACCACGGAAACGCCGGGCCCATCCAACATCTACATCTACCACCCGAGTGGTCCGACGCCTTCCGACGCCGCCGCCTATAGCATGCTCGCCGACCCCGTCTCCAACGCTACGGGGACGCGACGCCTTTCTCCAAGACAACGCCCTGCGAATTGTAGACGTCCCGGCGGACGGGTCGTGCGGCTTCACAGCGGTGGCCGTCGCCATGGGCATCATACCACCTCCAACGTTCGGCTTGTCCATTTCCCACCACCGACACACGTGGGACTTGTTGAACCAGCTCCGGACTCTCGCGGCCACGCAGCTCCTCCACAGCAGCGACGTCAGGCAGCTTTACTCCAAGGAGTTCTTGTTCCTCGAAGGCACTACCGACCTAGACGACGAGATTCAAAATATGCTACGGCCCACTCTCGATGAGGAACCGCCCTCTCCCGGCACCATCCTCCCCGTAAGCTCGTGGATGCTCTATTCCACCCTTAGGGTATTCGCCATCGCTTTCGAACGGCCATTCATTCTACTTTTCGACAACGCGGAGTACCCGTGCTTCGAGTTCTTCTGCCACCATCGCGGCGAGTGCAACTTCACCGCTACCGCATTGGACGCAAAGCATGCGACTATGGAAGAACTGCGATTCCATCTAAAGGAAGAGCACCCCGCCACCGCACCACCCATCGTTGTGACGGCAGACGGCAAGGACCTCGACAGTACACTCACGCACTACCAAGCGTGCGTGCCGTCGTGACTCTTGTGCTCTCCCAAGCATTCATTTATCCGAGGATTGACACATTCATCATATCATATTATATGTATGAATTAACTAGCGATCACACATTCGAATTTATATGTAAACAATATTTAATTCCAGCCAAATGTCACATCCGGACCCAATCCCATCTCATGCATCGCCGCCCACGTTCGCATCACTCGCATCAACCAGGGATCCCCCACCTCCCATGCATATCGTTCTTACTTTTTGTAAGCAACTATCCCACGCGACCCTGGAGGGGATCTCCTCGCTCCGCACCCCCCGCGCGCGCGCAAGCGCGCGCCCTGCAGTAGTAGACGACGAACATCATGCATATATCGAAAATGATGCTGAGCGTCCGATTTCTCAAAACTACCCGTACCAGCGCCGGAAGATGTGCTGCGCGGGAAGAAGGGACGACGGCGAGCGGAAGATGCTGGTGATGTCTGGGCGGTGGTTGACAACAGCATTCTGAAAGCCTATCTAGTAACTTCCTCTTGTGATAAGATCACCGATAGAAGCAGTCCTGCATTTAGCGAAGTAATTGTAGACGCCGCGGTGCTCTGTAGCTCTCCACAAGAAAATGGGGAAGAAGAAGGGGGGAAGTGGAAGTGGGGAGAATGAGAAGGTAGTGGCTGCTCGGGATCGTAAGGCGGCGCAGAAAGACGAGAAGAACTCGCGGCAGGCGAAGCAAGCGGAGGACGCCTTCTGGGAGGGGGCGGGCGAGGGCGCCAAGTCGAAAGCACAAAAGAAGAAAGAGGAAGCGGACGCCCGTGCTGCCGAGGCCGCAAAGAAAAAGCGAGAGGCCAAATTGCTCGCGGAAGCCGAGGAGCAAGCGCTGGCAAGAGCGGGGAAGAAGGACAAGAGTGAGCCGAAGGTGAAGCCGGAGTACTATGTTAATTTCGCTTCTGTTGAATTTGTCGCATTTGAAGTTCTCATATTATTCAGTGCAACGTAACTTAAAGTTTTGTTTTCTGTGCATTTGCTAGATGACAGCGTTTGAGCGCTCAAAAATTAAAGAGTCCGACAAAGAGAGAGCCGCGCGCGAGGCGAAGGAGCGGGAAATGGCGGCGAAACGCCAAGTTTCGGAGGAGGATTATGCGAAACAGATGCGGCTGGAGGAGGAGAACAGGAACAGGTTTGTCGTTACTGCGCTGTTTGGAGGGAGTGAGGCAGCGTGTCTTCCGCTAATACTGCGGTTCTTGAGCTGACATGCGTTGTTTTACGACGCAGGAACGAGGATGAGATTGCGGCGACCGGTCTGACCCAAGCTCTGAACGCACTCACCACGGATCCAGGCTCCAACGACATTCATCCCGAGAAGCGAGTGAAGGCGGCCTTCAATGCGTTCTACGAGGCGAAGCTGCCAGAGCTTAAGAGCGAGAAGCCCGGGCTGCGGGCCAACCAGTATCGGGACATGCTGTGGAAGCAGTTCCAAAAAAGCCCCGAGAACCCAATGAACCGGGTTCAGGCAAGCTAACTCTTGCGTAGAAGGAATGCTCATTCTGCGCTCCTGGATATCATCTATATGTGTTATACCGAGGAGCGGCTGCCATTCCGCAAGGAGCGGGTAACACCGTGAGTGCGAGAATACAACATGCAGGTATAGACTAAAGACAGCACATCTTTACTTGTTCTTCGTCCGGCCGCCAACCCAGTAAGTGAGGATGCTTAGGTGGCCGGGGAGGTGAGGGTCACGGCCTGGATGGACGCAGGCCATTTTTTTGAGAGCGACCGCAGGCTGGAATGTTGGCAATTGCCTCTCGTCAGTTATCAGGTCGACGGGAAATAGGCAAGGTGGGGTATAAGGGATGTAAGCAAAGTATCACGAGGTGTCCGAACTGTGTGTCACGTGGACGATTGCGGCTCGTGCATTCTGGTTACTGCATGCTGGTTTTGGCTTCAGCCCTGATTGCAGTAATGCAAATGAGTTTCAGCACTGATGTTTCATTCTGAAACAGACATCCTTTCTTTGCTGCCATCAATTTCAACTGGAGAGCTTCCGCACATGATGCGGGGCATCAGGTGTCCGACACTCTAAATCAGTTTGCCTGTTTATTGATTTCCCCTCCAAACTCGACCTTGCCTGAGGCCTGATTAGACGTAGTACCCGGAATCACGCATCCGGCGAGGACCTTCCTTTTGGGCTGGTTCGTCGAGATCGTCAAAAACATTGTTTTGCTGCTTAGTCTACAATTGTCAAACAATTGAAGCAAACAGGAAAAGCGATGCTAACAACGGAACCTGTGACATGTATTTCTCGCCATTTTTGCTGTTGCTAACAACCATCACCTATGGCTTCAAAATTCCGCCGACGCCAAACTCTCTCACCCCTGTGTAAATTGTTTGTAAAGTCTCCGGCATATTCCCACTGTCGAAAAGAGAGCCCGAGTGCTACATCCTTTGCGAGCTCGAGTTCGCATGATCCGCGAAGGCGCTATGCACAAGAAGACATAGCGTATTTTTCCAATGATAGAAGTACCATCAGCCGTCCGTCCACCAGCGATGCACTGTTGTCCCCATAAATCCCCTTTGCCTCTCTGAGCGCACAATGATGGATTTGCTGATGTGCTCTTTCCCTCTTTTAGCGACCTTCACGAAGAATCCGCGGCCGCAGACAGCCACTCCCCTCTCCCGCAGCACGCTGAAGAGTTATCATGGGAGAGAAGGGCCCTGACATTGTTTTATTTGGCATTGGCAGCTAAGCTTGGCAGTCGCCCTCATATAGAGTTTTAATGATGATTCCTGTTATCTTCTTTTTACTCTGTGCTCTCTGCTGCTTTTTCTTGTAAGAATACTTGAATTTTTTATGATGATGACTTAAATGATTGGCGAGAATATCCCGTACAATGAGACAAGCAGGGTTTCCCTCCCTGCTTGTCTCTTACCTGTACACAGTTTAAGGCCGGTTCTTAGATGAACTTAGCCACCATCCGCGAACAATATCCCGTACAATATGAATACACTGTGATCGTGGTCGTCCGCAAATCTTGCCGCCTATTTGAAAATCCATACGGGTACCTTCACCGAAGCACAAACCTGCATATCATCAAGCTACAGGTAGCGGGCGGGACGACGACTGATGAAGATCACCAGAATATTATTGTCGTCCCTCCCGTCGCCGTTCGACAGTCGCTAGTCGAGGCGCGGGATCGCGCTCCGCCCTCTCCAACATTCCGCCCACCTACAACAGGCTCAGGATCCTCCATCACAACTTCTGTGTAAACGTGTCGCTCTCGCAACCTCCGGCGCCCAGGTGCTTCAGGTTTGCCGATTCGTGAGCCGGGGAGCTACGCGACTCCGTGTCCGAGTCCATTCCTGCTCTCCCGCACAAAGTCCGACTCTGCTCCTCGAGTAGCACCCCTCCCGCAAAAGTAGTGCAGGAATCAGTGATATCGATATACTATGTTTTGAGCGAGTGTGGTGAAATTTGCTTGGCAGTACAGCGAGGGTAAAGCTTGTGCTGTCTATGTTCGACAGACTCCGAAGCTGTGCACCTCGACCGACGATTAGAAAGAGGAAGCGCTTACCCAGGGCAGTAGAGTGGACTGTGTCAATAACAGGCTGGGAAAGGAAGGGGTACGCACTGTGGGTGATACAGAAACTGGAGTGGTGCGGTGGCCACGCTGGCAGGGCGGCTGAGGTCCCAGAGAGCTGTCTTGTCTGAGCAAGACATGCATGGGCAGCAGCCGCCTGGCTCTGCTGCTCAGCAAGGTCGAGGCACCCAGCTTACAGGACGAACTGAATCAGTCCAGCTCCTGGCTGGCGAAGAGGGCCGGCTTGTCCCTCCAGCCAAGATGGATCCTCCCATTAAACGCACCCCCACTGCATGCGAGGTGAAGTATTACTGCATCGTTAGCCTAAGCATTCCGCATTTGCATTATGGTGTTTAGTGTGAACCAGGCTGAGGCAGCGGCATAGTACGTCTGTCAGTGCTGAGAGTGGCTGTTTTTGCGGATAGGCCTTGCTGAACGTGCTGAGCTCATGGTTTTCGAAAAAGTTCATGAGCGGATGGTAAGTGAGCAAGCTTGGGTTGAACGCACCGCTGCCATCGTCTCAAATGCTCATCCACCCACACACCCAACATTTCCCACTTCTAACCTACGATGCTCTTGTGCTGCCCCATCCAGTGCCATCCTGTTCCCCATGGTGGTGACTGTGTACATTACTTGGTGGTTTTTGACCTTCTTCGACAACTTCTTTTCGGTAACCTCCTGTCTACTTCGTCCCCTATTTCCGTGTGATCCCGGTCTCTTGTCCACATCTTCAATGCTGAGGCAACCTTAGAACTCACCACAGCTGATCGCTTTTTGTTTATTATCCAGCCAATCTACCAGGCCCTTTTTGGATTTCACGTCTTTGGTCTTGGGTTCATGACCTCCATGGTAAGATCCTCCAGCACCCCCCCCCCCCCCCCCCCCCCATCCCCCATCACACATTTCTTATTAAGTTGCTCATACACACACAAGTACACACGCGCGCGCGCGCATGTAAAGCCTGTGCAGTTGCATTCATCGTAGCTACGCGCACCTGCATGGCCGTCACTGCGTACTGAAAGCAGTCAAATGCCTTGCCAATTATGTCAACTGCAGGTGTTTATATTCTTCACAGGCGAGTCCGTGATACGATAGTGGTTTGAACGGCTGAGAGCTACCATGCATGCAAGGGGGGCGCGGGACAGGAGCTAGGCCGTATGTGCTCGTGGCACAGCTCAAAATAGGTGTGGGTTTTAACTATGCTGATTGCGGCATTCACAGGTGTATTTGTCTCATCTTGGTTTGGGGGAATCCTTCTGTCTGTTGGGGAGTGGATTATTCGAAAGGTGCCGTTGGTGAAGCACATCTACTCCGCGTCCAAGCAAATTGGAGCAGCAGTGAACCCATCTGACGAACAGCAGTCAAAGGCCTTCAAAGAGTGTGTTATCATCAAGCACCCCCGGCATGGGGAGTATGCTTTCGCATTTGTCACCGGGGAAACGCTGCTGCAGGTTTGTTTGTGTGTGTGTGTGTGTGTGTGTGTGTGTGTGATTGTGTCGTGCCCGTTGTTCTTATGAATGTGCTTCTTGTAGATGTGGTTTTTAAAGGACGGGTCATTCGCAGCTCAGTTCAAGTACTCTACTTTTTAAAGTAACAGTTTCGGAAATGTGTGTTGCAGCGGCACGACGAAGACATGAAGCTCTTCAGCGTATACGTCCCTACAAACCACGTGTACATCGGGGACGTCTTTCTTTTGCAAGAGGCTGACATAATACGGACAAACATCTCAGTAAGAGAGGGCTTGGGTGAGTTCGTTCGCTCGCTTGCTTCCTGCCACACTTCCAATAGACACAGTCAAAACACCTCCCATACACACGCACACACGCACGCACGTCCCACGAGTACCATACCATACACGATTAAGGAACCCACATCATTTTCGTCTTTTACCGATTCTTACACATGTTTTCCCTCTGTGCTGTGCAGAGATTGTTGTCAGCATCGGAATGGCGATCCCGAGCAACCTCATTCAGCTGAACTAGGAGAGGCGCTGCGTTTTGTTTTGTGGCAATGCTAGGATGTGTTTAGTCGAGCGTCATTGGACAGACAAAGCGATAGTGCAGCCACTGCTGTTCGTGCCGGTTCTCTGCTCCTCGGGCTCGGGTCTTAAATAGTTGATATAGATGAAATACTTTACGTGATCTGCTGGGAACACTCACTCCAGACCCCCCCCCCCCCCCCCCCCCCCCCCCCTCTTCTTATATACGAACGCACACACATGCGCGCGCACGTGCACACGCACTCGTACTCACACACGCACACACACACACACACACACACACACACACACACACACACACACACACACACACACACAATTCATACACCCACCCATCCGCTCATCTACACTACACCACAGAACCTTGACCAACTCTTATCCCCCCCCCCCCCCCCCCCCCCCCACACACACACACTCTCTGCCACTCTCTGCCGTCACAATTACACATATTCAATGCCACTTGCTGCGCGATTATAATTACAAATAGATTTGCTCGGCGTCATATTCCAATGGAAATAGTGATCACCAATGAATAGGTACAGCCAATCCGTTTGCCGTGTCGCTGTCGCAGTCCTCGGGCGGCGGGGCGTGAGGGTAGCGGGTGTACTTGGTTGAGCATGCGGTGCAGAACCAGCAAGGGAAGCCCATATGCGCATCCCCATCCGCGAGGTAGTCGCCTCCCAGCATGAGCTGCTTCGCTCGCATGCACTGAACCAGTTTGGGGCTGGGAAAGCCGTATATCAGCGGCACCACCTGTGATGCTCGCACACACGCACTAAGACTGCCACTCTCTACTGAACGGTAGACAGTGCTCAGATGACTGCGCCAATGAGCTCCATAAGAACCTGTGTGCATTATAACGTGTGTATGTGTGCGGAGGGGGAGAAAGGGAGGGGGATACTGACCTTAAGCATTCCACATTTGAGGCACCGCATTTCCTTTTCGAACGTAAATCGCTGCCGAAAGAGCTCTCTCATCTCATTTTGGATTTCCCCTGCGGGGCACACAAGACGCCGCGGCGGCTCAGCGTCCACCCGGAACACTCAAGAGATTGTCGACAGCGACGAAGGCCACGTGCTCGCACCCTCAACCTCCCCTTCACCCCTGTGCTCCTCGGTCCAGAGATCAGATGCGAGGACACTGTTGGAAGGTGGCACTCCCCACCGCTGTACGTACAAATGTTTCCATACCTGCAGCATCACAGTGTGTTTCAGAATAAGTCCACAACAGGTAGTGGGTGAGTAAGAAACACGCAGAGCAACAGAAGCTGCTCAGTGGGTAGGAAGCACTTGATATTATTAGTGTGCCAGCCAGCAGCGGACTTACCAAGTCTGAGCGAGCGGCATTGGCGAGTGTCTTGCAGGTTTGGGCCACATTGCACACATCAGCAGCGCCAACACTCCGTAAAATGTGCTCCAGCACAGGCACAGGAAGGATGTCAATACCAATGCCTGTGTCCACCCCTTCACTGCACCCTGCGTCTGTCGCCTCATCCAACACGCCCTCTCTGGGCGGTTCCACAGGTTTTGGGAGTAATGAGCGCAGCTGAAAGTCCCACAGGTCGGATGAATCAGCCGTGGGCTCGCACACGTCCCTAAAGTAACAATTGACTGCGCAGTGGACACCCAGGGTGATGTTACTATCTTGATGTCCGACATTATTGCGATATGGGGTTGCAAAAGAGCGTAATGAGTGGAATTGGTAGCAATGGGTGAATCCACTGAATGCCTGGGTTGCACATGCATGTGGCAGTAATGAGATAAGTGGGGGTGTCACCTGCCCAGGGCACCTTTCCCCGCGTACTGCGAAGGTGATACAGCAGCTTCGACAGGTTCGCATGAGGACCCACCTTCACGACCAGTAGCTTCAGCAGACGGACTTCATCCGCAATCTGCGCACGTTTCAAGTGTCCACGCCATTTAATGACCCTTCCTGGACGGGTGGCAGAGGGGGGCAGGGTGGTGGCAGGTGCTGCGGGAGGGCACTCTTTGGTAGCTGTGCCCCCTTTCCTTACCTGTGGTGGGTTTGCAGTAGGGATGGCGTCCCGTGCATGCGCGCCAAATAGCCCCGACATGGTTGCTCAGTCTCTCAAGTGGGGAGGGCGGGCAGAGGGGGCGGGGCTGCCGACACTCGGCGCAATGCCGCCACAGCAAAGTATCACTGCCGTGGGGATCGAAGCCGGAGTCCGCACAGATTCAATTAGGTTCGTAGGGAAGTCGCACGGTCGACGAAAGAGTGCAAACTCTCTACCCGGTGAGGAGGGGAGGAGGTCGTCGTTGCGAGAGGAAGGAGCGTGGCCGAGTCGAGGCCGACGAAAGCGAGCGACGAATTGAAGGAAGACAATATGAAAGTACGGGTACTATCAAGCATCGTTTTGATTATTTATTCTCTAGTTTCGTATGATGCTGATACAGGTATCTTGTAAGAAACCATCCCATCATTATTTGTTTGGTATCATTGCTGTCATAAGTAATCAAAATTTTCTTACAAGAAAAAGCAGTGGAGGCCACCAAGCTGTCATAAGTGCTGTCATTATTAAGTGTACTGGGATACGGCGCGGGGGGGCCGTTAATCAGAATCAGGGATTTTGCTGCGTACCCGTACCCTGTACGTCGATTTCATCCGGCGCCAGGTGTTCGCCACCCCCGCCAGCTAGGACCATACCACTGGTACAGGTACCAGGTACTGCACAAAAAAGCACTGGAGTGGCGTCGACTGTTTCATCTCCACTCGCCCCCGGTGAAGGCGAATGAGCTCGGATAGCCTGAGAACCAGAGACCCCCCTGTAGATCGCGAACTCCTAGTCACCTCTGAATTCTCACCTGGCTTTGTGAGCTTGTGTTTCCCTACCGAGTGGGGCGAGGAGGTTAGGAGGCAGGAGGTGACTGTGATTCCCTTTTCTCCCCGCGTGTGTTCCGTCCCAACGTCGAGGATACGCGCCTGCGCTCCAACCATCGAGGTGTCCAATCCGATGGCGACCCGCTTCGCCCTATTGCGGCTCGGCGAGGGTCTAGGCATCCCACGCACGGTGGCGCTATACGTCACTGGTCAGCACACTGCGTACCGAGGAATGATCAGCGCACGCCTTTTCCACGCTGCCAGGACAACCGCTCAGTCGCAACCTGGTTCCGGTGGCATGGTTGTGTCGGCGACGGATGAGCTGAGCAACCTGTCGGGCACCAGTTTCACGGAAGGAGCGGAGGAGCTGCTAAGCAAAGGGCCAGAGCGTGGCCCGATGGCGATATATTTGAAAGGGATCCGAGATCGCACGCTGCGACTGGACGACCGACAGGAGGCGACGATGCAGATGCTACAGCGGCTGCACGACCAGCTGTGGGACACGCGGAAGCGGAGCTCCTCCGGACTCACTGTCGTCGGCACCGCCCTCGCGCCGCCAGAGAAGCCGTCGTGGTGCGGAACACTCCCGGGCTGCCGTCCATCCCGCTAGCGAAGCGCCTGCGTGTCGCCATCGTTTTCCGTCGACCTGTCTCAACGGCGGCGGTACGGAGGAAGGCAGGCAACGCCCCTTCACGTCTCGGTACCAACAGCTCGCAGCCCACAATGGAGGACGAGCTAGAAGCCGCACCTAGGCGCACCAAAGTTTTTCGACGGAAATAGGGGGTGGTTGATTAATATAGCGAAGGGAATTCACAGCTACGGTCGTCATTCGGTCGGTCGGTCGTTGCACCATATCCATATTTTTCGACACTCGGCGACAACAATGACGAGACAGTCGACTTTGTCGTAGTATCACTGAAGCTGTGTGCGGTCGATAGGATTGGTGGCGAGACGGAGCGACAGCCGACAGAGTGCTGAGAAGGGTGTGCACATGAATACGCTGCGACACAGGTGGGCGGGGCTGCTGGGGGGCGACGACGGCAGTGCGGCGCAGCAGCCGCCGGCGCCAAAGGGGGTGTACATGTTCGGAGGCGTGGGCTGCGGGAAGACGATGATGATGGACCTGCTTGTAGATTCAGCTAAGGAACCCCTATTCAAGGTAAGCCACCCTCCCAATTATTCCCCCTTCCTACTCTGCGCCCTCAGCCGCCTCGAGGTGAAGAGGAGAGCGGCGCACCTTCGATTCGAAGCATTACAGGGGGAATGGGGTTAAGTTTCGGGAAAGCATTGCATTTGAGAAGTGTTGAATGTGAAGGGACGGGGAAGAGGCGCCTGACATTGCGTGTATAGGACGGGTAGTTCAGCCGTGCAAGGGGCGAGGAGCGCGTTGCACGCGAGCTCCCTCTCAGTTGAATGCCCAAAATGCCTCCGGTGCAGGCTCGACGAGTGCACTTCCACGATTTCATGCTGGACGTACACACTCGCCTGCGAAAGGTGCAAAAGAGTCAGGTGGGGGCTGCCTGCCTGGTTGCTGGGTGTTGAATCTCATCATTGATGCAAGGGCCGAGGGTTAGGGGAGGGGAAGGGGAGGGTGGCGGTCATGGAATGCAGGAGGTCCGCTGGCACGTTGCTGAGCAAAAACGGACAGTTCGCTCCGGCGTAATCACCCCACATAGAAATACTGAGGCAATTGCCTTGCTCATTGTGACAGGACCCTTTGGCAGCGGTGGCAGGGACTATCGCCGCCGAAACGCGACTGCTTTGCCTTGACGAGTTCTTTGTGACCGATGTCGCGGATGCGATGATTCTCGCCCGACTCTTTGGTGCGCATCCCAACAAACACACACACACACACACACACACACACACACACACACACACACACACACACACACACACACAAACAAACATCCCTACATTTTATCTTTTACACACTCGCTCTCACTATCAAACACACACTGTGCCAAGGTGCCTCCTCCGCACTCTCCACAAGCAGTCCCTCGTTATTGCATTTGGGCCTGGGCAAAGGAAGGCAGTGTGTGACGCCGTCCCCCTCCACTTGTGCAGGGTACCTTTGGGAGAAGGGCGTTGTGCTGGTGGCGACGAGCAATCGGCACCCCGACAAGCTCTACGAGGGCGGCCTCCAGCGCCAGCTCTTCCTCCCTTTCATCGGCAAGCTGAAGGAGGCCTGCATCGTGCACGACCTCGCCTCGCCAGTGGACTACCGACGACTGGCCAAAAATCAGGTGCCACTGCTCGAGCTTTACCCTAATTCGATACGAAAACCCAAACAAAACCTCAAAAAGTATTAAATATTCATTCTGATCCGTTTGTTCCATTTTCCTGCTTTTGTTTCTACCTTATCTATTTCAAGTCCACTGCTTTACACAATGATGAGTGGTTGCTTGGTGTCTTGTGTCGCTCTCGAAAGATCGACTCTCCGTGTAGAATGACGAATAATTGATATGTCATTTCCACAAACCTTTAATCAAATCAAATGAAAACCTTTTTGTCAATCTGAGTTCCTCCTTCCGCGTTTCTGACGTGACTGCTCAGCAAGGGACATTCTTCGTCGGCGCCACTGCCTCTGCGGATCTGCAGGCCCGCGTGGATGAGTTGGCTATGGGTATGCGCCCGCAGCCCGTCCCGACCCCATGTCTCGTTCTGAATTCATCAGCGTCTTCACTTTCTCATTTTCCTTTATAATCGCATGCGACGGTACTGTTTAAGGGGAGACGGAGGGAAGGAGGATGGGGGTGGTAAAGTTTAAGTGTATGGTCACACACGCGCGCATACACCCACACACAAACACACAAACACACACACACACACACACGAAATCGTGCTCGCTATCTCTCTTTCTCCCACCGTTCATGGACCCCCCTATGTGGCAGGCAACGTGCAGAGGGGAGTGGAGCTGCCGGTGCAGATGGGCCGCACGCTGACCGTCCCATTCGTCGCCGGTTGCGTCGCACGCTTCACATTTGACGAGCTTTGCGGCGAGGCGGTGCGCTCCCCTCTTTCCCCCCTCCTCCTCCTTCCTTACTGACAATGCTGGTGCCGCGTATCTGAATGCAATGTGCCTCGTTCTATGAGGTTGTATATTAGTTGTTTTCCTTTTTATTTCTTTTGTGGGGTGATTAGTTGGGCGCGGCGGACTACACAGCGCTGTGCGACCGCTTCCACACCATCGCCGTCGACGGCCTCCCCATCATCACCGCGGAGACGCGCAGTCAGGCGTACCGCTTCGTCACGCTCATCGATCTCGCCTACGAACACCGCTGCAGGTGCCTCCATCCCCTCCCTCCCCTCCTCCTTTCTCCCTCCGTCCATTCTGTTCTCGATTGTGTCTTGTCAAAGGGCATAACCGATTGAGCTACATACGTAACCCATGCTGAATGTGGGTCAGTATCTACTGACCCCACTAAATTCTGAGACCGTAGGCGCGCGCAAACACACCCACACGGACGCTCGCACACATGACAGTGGAAGCACGCACACTCTACACATCCACACACACACGCAACTTTTCTTTTCTCTCTCTCTCTCTCTCTCTCTCTCTCTCTCTCTCTCTCTCTCTCTCTCCATCTCTCGCTCCCTCTCTCTCTCTCTCCTCCCTCTCTTACTCCTCTCCCCCCCCCCCCTCTCTCTCTCTCTCTCTCTCTCTCTCTCTCTCGCAAGAACTCCCCCAAGCACACAACCATTGATCTGACGGCCCAGAAATCTCGTTATGCGCACACCCAGACCTGCACAAGCTGAACAACAATATATTTTGTCTACACATGCACACACACACACACACACATTGTGAGACATTGCACGAGGACTCCCTTAACACGGCGTTCAAACCCAAAGAACATCAAAACCATCTAAAATTTCTTTCACACTTCACATATCAAGTTCCTCCAGTTCGCCAGCCGTGGTTCAGCTTTGCTCCCGCACAACTAGTCCCCCCTTCACCTCTTCTCCCTTTTCACCCTCCTCGCTTACAACCTCAACCCCGCTGCAGAATGTTACTCGCGGGAGAGGGGGCGCCTATGGACATCTTTCAATTCGTCTATACGCACTCTGACGGGAAGCAGGCGCTGAAGTACCACGACGTGTCGGAGGATAAGGTGCGTGGGTGGGTGTGGGTGTCCTACTCCATTCACATTTTGGGAAAGGGAAAGGCAGGGAGGGGTGTATGCCTGCCGTGTGTGTCATCGAGTCTCTGACGCTGTGAGTTGCCTCGGGGGTGAAGGTGGTGATCGACGACAATCTTGGCTTTGCAAAGGACCGCACCGTCAGTCGACTGATTGAAATGCAGAGCGACGAGTATCGAGAGCAACACGCACAGCAGCGCGCGCCGCAGCTGCTGAGCGCGTTGCACGAGGCAGCCAAAGGCGCTTAATCGAAAGAGAGAGAGAGTCAGCCACCCAGCTACCCGCTCACCAACCCCGGATGCCGCTGCATCCGCCGATGCACAGTCCGCTGCACAGCTGAGCGAGCGCCCAATGATATGACGGACGCCACCTCAGCGCAAAGGGACGCCGCGAATCATTTCGGGGCAGTCTCTCTATTTATTGTGCAATGGCCACCCACGTGGCAGGGCAGCATGCGGGAAATATATCAATGTTTTTGAATAGGGGGGGAGGAGTCTCTTTTCAGAGCCGCACCCATCACCAACCCTGCAAATCGTTCTAAGAAAGCGATATGCGCGTGCACAGTTTCCAGCACCCGTCGCGTATGTCTCGTTTATGTCGCACGTTTAGTTGAGTGTTGAGAGTTGAGTCTATCTGCGCACAATGAGTGCGCGCGTGGTCGCCCTATTAGACAGCTCTATCGCCTTTCTTGATCTTGATTATACATAGTGTGAGTGTGTGTGTCGTGTGCTGCAATGCATGATACCGGGTGTGAATTTGGCTAATTGTTTGTAATATTTGTGTGTGAACGTTGTGCATGTTGATAATATATCTATGCTATATTTATGTCATTAAGCCTCTGTGTGTGTGCGTGTGTGTGTGTGTGTGTGTGTGTGTGTGTCGGATGTCATCAGCTCGAATGGGTTTGGTTGATATAGTAACGGCGGCGCTATGGTGAGAAATGTAGACGGGTGAATACTTACTCGTGAACTTGCTGCATTTAGGTTAAGGCAATTAATCACATTTTCCCCGCTCGCGTGTTTTTTGAGTAGCCGCAACCTGTGCAAAAACCTAGCCTTGATCCTGTGTGTGTGTGTGTGTGTGTGTGCGCGCAAGAGGTGGAGTGCGGGTGTGTTTGTGCGCAAGGATATTTGTCATTGGGGGAAACAGCCGACTCAGTTTGTTCATATATCTTTACACCACTCCAAAAGGAAAACGGGGAAGGGGGCATTCGGGAAAACTTTGAAGCGGGAGCGCACATTATGCATCCATACGGCGCGCGCGAGGTGTGCGTGGGTCAACAACATCTGCGATTGCGGCAACACAACCTGTCTCACTCGACGTCCATGGTGGCCGTGCCAAAGGGCTTCAGAAAGCCGCGCTGCAGTGCAAACTCGAGCGCCACCGCCGCGAAGCCGAACTCCAGAACGCTATGCCCCGCCAGCAGCGCTCCCTGAGAGAGTGACACACCGTCGAGGGCACACCCACAGCCTTGAGCCCTCCCAACAGCCACAGCAACGAGAGAGTGGGAGAGGGGGAAGCGCACACTGGAACTCGCTCACCTTGGCCACAATGTCCATCGTCACCTGTCCGTCCACGCCCGACTGAAGAGCGTCCGCGATGGCGAGACCGCGCACAAGACCAAAAGCAGCCACCACGCCACCCTGTGTGCGTGTGACGGGCAAATGATGACGCACATGCACGAGCTATCATATCGTACCCGTATGTGTGGGAGCGTGTAAGAGTATGTGTGAGAGAGTGAGTGTGCGTGTGTATAGAGAAGAGGGTGTGTGAGAGGTGAGGGGGCGTGTGGGTGTTTATAAAAGTGTTTGTATTTGATAGAAAGAGAGTTTGTGTGTGTGTCTGTGTGAGTGAGTGTGTGTGTGTCAGAGCGAGAGAGTGAAAGAGAAAACGTGTGAGTGTGTGTGTGTGTGTGTGTGTGTGTGTGTGCTTGTCCTTTCCAATTGTATTCATTTTAGGGGGGAATGGGCGGGAGACGAGCGTACAAAGTTGGGAGGGGTGCAGGGAGGGGTTGGAGAATAAGGTTCCTTAGGGTGTGGGAATTTTGAA
>JAPMLY010000991.1:30000-40235 GCA_026401115.1 Tetraselmis chui
TGCAAAAAGTAGGGAAAACAACCAATGCATGAAAATATGAAATGAAACAAATATAAATCAAGCATGACATTTTGCGAAGCCACAACCGTACACCGCCTCTGATCCCGACGCCGACGCCTCGCGGACATGCATCGCCTGGTGAACGTGCCGCAGCATAATCAATATAGCAGTGGCGTTATTTAGGTCACAGCAAGCGCGTCGATGATGTGTGGCCTCCCAAGACAAGCGCTATCGATGCGTTAGCAAAGGTAGTCGGGTTGTAGTACTAAATACTATATATCTCAAAATAGAAGCGCAGCGCGTGCTCCAATTACCCGGTCATAACAGCAACAAAGCGCAGTGGGTGCTGAAAAATCGCCGACGCTCACTCATTCGCCGCCACCTCCACGCCTCGGTCCGCTGGACTTTCGCGACTGAAGAAGATATCCGGGAGATATGTGGAAGCCATTGCGGCGGCCAAGGCATCGGAGCCGGGGAGGAATATGAGGACGGCAGCAGCTGGACGGGGCTGTCCACCGCACTGACGGGGCTCTCTCTTAGCGGTGAGCGGGTATTGCCATGCTCGCTGAATGAGCGGGGTGGTGGTGGGGGGCGGGGGGTTGTAGTTTAGGTGTTGAGCATGTTTTTCAAAAAAAGGCGCCTTATTGACGCAGGCTTTCCACAACCAACCGGGACAATTACACTATTTTGTTTTACGCCACTGTTTGCCGGGTCACTCCGGACCGCATCACAGGTTGCCTCATCGGTGCCCATATTCAACGATGAGTCCAAAATTATGTGCCTCAACCAAGAACAAGGATGGGGAAAACAGCTCAACGTAACTTGGGCGGACGTTACAATGTCGAAGCGCCGCCATACCAACATAATTAACAAACCATCCATCAGTTTGTCACAATACGATTATTACTATATATATTTTACACAGCCAATAATACATGCCCAGTATAGACGACGTCGTCCCACCTTCTTGCGTTTGAGCGCGTGTCTTTCACGCAGCTCGACAGCAACCGTGCGAACGAGGGTTGAGCCTGCAACAATATTGAGCAAGAGTTGCACTTAGGGAGGGCGCGGGACGGTGTCGCGTCACTAGGATCGCGGCCCACCCCGTACTGATTGCTTGTTCATTGCTTCGCATCCCGTAATTTCCCGTAACTGTATACTGTGATAAGTACTGGAGCGAGATATGCATCTGGATCATTGTCTATCCTTTATGTACTGCATATGACCTGTATCACTCAAAATCTTGTTCATACGAATGTATTAAAATAGTTCGTCGAGAATATCAATAATATTCTTATCGCTCTACAACAGACCGGGATTTGTACTGTACGGACAAGATGATGGATATTCAGCGAGTTGAATATTACAAATAGAACCGTACAGGACCGCCAAATGTCAAATACCGCATTGGAAAGGCGTTGCCGTGATCAGTACCAGAGGATTCGCTAGTACAGCAGGCACATCGCATCGCACGGTCAGTCGAAGATTTTTATCTTGCACGTATACACGCGATTGGAAGAATTGATATGCACCGTTAGATCAATACTGAAAAATGTAATATTTTCCTACGGGTACTATCATTTTCCTACTGCTGTGCTCTGATCCCGCCGAAATAAATATATGATCGTGCCATGAAATGCAGGACGAAATATTTTCTGCGATCAAAATTTTATTTTTACATTTCACTAAATTCATGCACACCCGTTCTAAACGCTAATATTAGCATAATTATCTAGGTCTAATCACAGCGTGCTGAGCTGCTGCTACACGTTGAGTCCGTCTGCGAGATGAAGGGGGCTCTCCACCAGCAGAATCGTCAGGGCTTAAGTCCTCCCCAGAAATAGCCAATGCTATTGGGGGCTCGTTTTCCCTTTCAACGGTAGCAGATTGATGCATATCTGCGACCCTCATCTTCAGGATATCTGAGACGGAGCTGAGCTTATTGCGCCGGGGCAGGTTGTCTCGACCGGGTGCTACTGACTCTTGATCGGCAGTCTTACCGCCCCCGCCGGCGGCCGCCGTAAGCACGGGCTGTTCCGACGAAGCCTCCTGTCTTCCGTCCAAAGTAATATTCCGTACCTTCGGTTTCTTTGCCTTGCTAAAGTTCTTGGTAACGGGAATAGGGCGGCTTTGAATTTGAGCGTCTGATAGAGGAGGTCTGGACGGAGTTGGATGAAAAGGGGCGAAGGAATGTAGTTAGAATAGCGAAAAAAACTAGTTCGTGTTGAAAATTAACGTCTCCACTACTCTTGGTGAGATCTTTACGAAATTGGCAAGATCTCACCTCCTCATGGATATGTTGTCTTGCGGATGGGGACGTGTACGCACAACAGACGACATGTCTATGTCGCTTTGCTGCAGGGCAATCCCCCCCTTGTCATTTACGAAGGGGACCAGATTGTTGTTGTAGGCCTCGTAAAACTTGCCGGCTCTCCATTGTTTAGCCAGCTCGATTTCTTCTACCCGTTTCGGCGACGGCTCTGACCAATTTTTGTCGGCCTTCTTCAAGTTGGCACGAGTTGGTCTTGAGCGTAGTTTGTCGCGTACTTACCGAAGCGGACGATGTCGGCTCCCTCGTTTTTCGAGAGGGTGTATGTTCCGCCGTGGAATCGCTTAACCTCGGCCACGAAGAGAACGGCCGTCATGGTGTTCATCCATAAAGGCGCCTTTTCACGTTTGAAAGGTTCTCCCGTGTCAATATCTCTTCCCCACACCGTGTCAAAGGCTTTCTTGAATAGGTGCCGAGCCCCAAAAGCTGTAAAAGGGGCGGAGAGCAGACGAGTCAATGTTAAAAAACTGTAACAATACCTACCCGGTACGGACAACTTAGAGTTCCAGCAATGCACACCAGTCTGAGGGCCCACACTTACGCACGACTGGAGCCCGCCTTTTCCCGGTCACATTTCGCATAACGTCTTGGGAAGTTTCAGTACCAACGGTCTCATCACTGGTAAAGTGGCTTCTCACGATATGGACGTAGCAGATCACCAACGCCCTTGGTGGGGTGGTGACTGTTTGTCCGATCGAAAACCCCCAGGCTTTTAGCTCTTCATGACGACATGAATCGCAAGCCCTTTCTAGGAACCAATCCGCAGTAAATCCAAGGTTGAGCATGTTCGCGGCGGAGCCCTCGTCGCAAAAAAAAAAACACCTGCTGCGCGGGGGCAGTGTTGTTCCCTATCCGCGAGTTAAGTGTCAGCAGCAACTTCTCCTCATTCAAATCGGTGGTAGCTGGTAAAACAACCCCCTCCTCAGAGGGTATAAACCCACGGCAAGCTGCGGGAGTGGGCGTGTGCAATTGTATCTCCGTAAGTAGCGCCATAGCTGACTTCGTTAGTCGCTACTTGCTACTTCGAGCGCAGGCCGAGGGCAGTGCAAAATGGGTATGACCGACAGAGAACCATAGTCAACGCAACATGACCGTCACCCGCCTTGATGAATTCAAATGTGGCATCGCTGTAACAAATGTGGCGGCGGCGTGTAAAAATGCATACTGTGTTGCCTAGTCAAACCCGTTTTTTTTTAATATGTATATCCAACCGGCAAATACAGTACTCAGTGCAAAGTTTCTTCATACTGTGGTTTTATCGGTATCATAAGGTAAATATATCGGAAATTCTCTCTTATAGAATGTTACCATTTTGCAGTACAATGTACAAATATGGTTCACCAGCACGAACATGTGCAGTACGGGGGGGATACAACAGCACACTTGCGTCAGTGCACATGTCAATGTATATGTGCAACGTAGAAACTATTATGTCATTCGGCCTGATATGAAGAGGAGCGAGGCATATCGTTCAATACTTGTCCCAACCAAAAACATGCAAGCACGCAAGAACACACAAATGGCAGGTATTTAATGGAATATCATAACGAATGCATTATCAAAAGTGATGAGTTGAAAAGTACAAAGAGTCGACCAGGAATCGTCCGCGAGGACAACAACGAGCAAAAGGTGTACATTCATTACAACTCGAAAAACAAAAACCGATGGGAAACGGGTCCCGATAATATTACACTTCAAATCGAAAAGAAACAAATCAGCGCAATGCAGAGACACCATGCACTCAAGTCATGGACTCGTCCACGTCCGCATGGTTGATTATATTGAGCTGGGAGGTTGCGATGCGTTTGCGGCGGGACATCTTGTTTGTCGACATCCAACGGCGCTTGCCATCGTAAACCGTGCATACCAACTTCCCATGAACAGTGCACATCACCTCAGGCATGAAGGGTGCAGGATACGCCTTCCATCTTGGATCTTCATCAGCACCCACTTCCCAAATGCTGGCGTCCACCGTTGTGTGCTTGCACCGTTGTCCGCAATAGACGTCACTCACTGCAATCACAAGCAAATTGGGTGGAGTAGTGGCAGAATTTGACTCTACCGGCAGATGGTTTTTTAACAAAAGGAAGTACATAACACAACATTGGAAAACATCTGTTTCTTTGTCAATTGCGCCGCTGTCCGGATTGACTGGCATGTGGCTGAGGTCTTCCCGTTGTATTGGCGTCATTCCTTGGCCGTACGGACGTCCATTCGTTGCCCTACATGATGAGTAGCGTTGTTCGACCCAATAGTTAGCTCTTCCACGATCCGCCAAATAAGACGTCGACTTCACAGTCTCACCGGTAAAGAAGTTTTCAGCGCGCTTATACATAGTAAACCTGTAGTTCACACGTTTGCAACACGCAATTCAGTGTGTTACAATCGAAAAAGTGTTCGTGCATGCGCGTTGGGGGGGAAGTGAGGTGCACATATCTTTTAGTTGGGGAGTTGGGGTTACCGGGTCGTTGCATTGATCGATTTTAAGTCGAACTCAAGGAAAAAATCTGTCAAGAATTCTCGCAGCTTTGACATCACCCTTTGGCCTGGGGACAGGGGGCTCGCAGCCCTTTCCCAACATGCCAGCCTCCAAGTGAGAACGCGGTGTCGAAATGACGCGCATTCCTGGTCCCGCCGTTTCACCATTTCTACAAACAGGCGGCTATTGTCCGGATTTTGTACCAAACGCTCCATGGCAACCTGCATACAATGTTGCTTGACGAACAATCCCTCGGGATCCACAGATGTCTTCCCTCCAATAGATGACCTGAACAGGCGAACCGCCCTTTCCATCCAAACTTCGTTGTCACGAGTGACTGCCCCCCTAGCCCTCTCATGCTCGGTTAATCGGCAAACCAATGTATGCAGATTGGATGTCAGCACTGCTTTGGGGCAGTGTTGCTCGCACAACTTGGCAAACCTCAATAGATTAGCCGCAGCGTCCTCACGACGAGAGCGAATCAAAGCGTTGGTGTCATCGAGCCTCTCCCGGAAGCCGTTGGGTGATTCACCATGTCGCTGCGGGGCACATGCCGAGTCAAAGCGATAGTAGTGTTGAACCGCCGATACCAAACTCTGCACAGCTACCACATGGTGCTCCGGCAATGCTTGAATAACGTCCCTACGATGCATCGGATAGCAAGCATAGCTTAAGATATGTCCAAAATGCGTCCGCGGCAATGCCAAGCGTGCAAGTATGGAAAAGGGATAGGGAAATACCACAAGAATAAGTGGAGGTACACAGTCATGAAATCTAGCCAAGATTCAATGGTCCAATTGGGGAACAAGGTGGATGCTCCCATGATGGGAATTGGAATACGACCAAACTCACTGGGGATGTTAGCCCCGATGGCACGCTTCATGTAAACCTATAGCCGCACAAACGATAACACTCGGATGCGATTAGCGCTAAAAAAAAAATCAAGCAGTGGCGCAGATACGGCACCATAACAACATACCTGGCCAATAACGGTTTTTAGCTTCAGTGAATGTCCACCCCACTGCACTACTATGTCACAAATCGAGGACATGTAGGTCTTGCACACGCCTAGCAGGAAGGCATGGCTTATAGGTAGCACATGAGAATCCTTCAAGCTATAATCAACCTCGGGATAGTTTAAGAATTCGGTTACGTGACTGGCCCGTGTGAGAGACTCCGGGATCACCCCATCCTCCACTGTGGCCCTTATGAGCTTCTCGAGCTCTTCGTCAGAAATCTGTACCGATAACATATGACGAGCAATAAGAGGGCCATTCTACTTGCAAGAAAGCATGTGATAAAATACGCAATTCCACCTGGAGTGACGAGTCTCCAGTGCTAGCTACATCTGGAAATACTCGTTGAGGAAAAATATCAATGATGCGCTCCTTCGTGGCCTGCTCCCTGTCCTTGGTAGCTTGCCGACGCCGGTCAGACAAGTACACATCGTCTGACAGGTGCCGTGCATGGAACCACTTTTGCTGCGGGCAAGGCTCCAAATAGCCGGGGTAAATCATGTGGTTGTCGTGGTAGATACCCTGAATACAAAAGCGATGAGTTATTAGCGGATACTCAATGGCAACGGAATGTAAGCGGATACTCATTACATAAACTTTTTGAGCTAGGCATACACGCGCACATGACAAACTGAACATCACCTGAAGCAAGCACCACAAGCAGCAAAAGTAGTGCCCATGCATGCCTAGGCAAACCAACTTCCGACGTTCCGGGAAGTCCGCAAAAACTCCACCCAAAATCATACAAACGTTGACATACCTGCTGCGCCAACAACATAAGCATGTAAAAATAAACTACATAAAACATGAAACTCAGATAATGAAACAAATTCAGCAACCCGAAGCAAGCAAAAATTATGTAGAACTACTTCTCTAACAAATAACGCAGTCACTTACTGCTGCCCACGGCCGTCTTTTCGGATCCTTCTCATGCGCAGAGCTTGATCTAAGGACTCTCTCATTTTCTGGAGAGTCCGCTTCAAGAATACGGATGCATTGCTGGGTTCATGTGGACCTGGAATAATAAGCAAAATCTCAATATTGGCGTTGGAGCTCCTCTGAGAGGGGTTGGAGAGACAGAAAAAAGCGCGTTAGTAATGGGCGCATGCAAGAAGGGGAGCCGTGATTACACTTGAAATGTTCACCTTATTGCGTATACCGAAGCCGAGTGATGTTTGAACTTGTACAATTGAACACCATCGGCGGCAATGTCCACAATAAAAGTAAAGACTGCACCAGCATTTGCCCATGCATTGTGGGCGATAGACTGTAGCTTCTGCCCATGAGGAGACTGCTGAAATGAATTGCAACTGATATCCGAATCGAAATGTGCATCAACAAGCCCGAAAACAACATGGGAGCTTTGGTCGCAAGCGTTGAAATGTGAAACATGAAACAAGAAAAAAATAACAAAAGGCGCACCTTCGTCTAAAATGGGAGCGTCCTCTCTCATGAGGGAATGCTGCACGACGTCTTCAATTTTGAAGTCATAAAACTTCGATACAGGTTGCAGACGCTGTGCATTTCCATGGCGTTTACTGGTGAAGCGCGATGCACCGCATCTTTCACACTGTGACGTGCCTCTCCCCGGCGTAGCATGTTGCCGCGCGTACTCTTCCTGACTATGGTCGGTGGCTTGCGGATATATGAAGCCACACGGCGCACAATAGTGCTCTTCATATGTTGTTGGGGGCCCCGCACCTTAAAGGAAAACAAAAAAACGAGTATGTTGTGCCCAACAAATACATTAATTCCATCCATGGTGCAAACTCTATATAGGGTCGTACCCAATAGCGTTGAGCATTGCTTGTAAGACTTTGGCAGCTTCCCGTGGGCGCTTGCAGGAAAGAAAGCCTCGACCCAGCGCAGAATAGCTAGTACAGCTCCATCAGAAATGCTGAAATCGGCCTGCACATGCGAGATCAGCATAGTGAGGAAACGACTCGATGACGAATTACATGTGTGTATACGTTTAAGCGTGCGCGCGCGCGCGCGTGTGTGTGTGTCTGCGTGTGTGTGTGTACGTATGTGTGTGTGTGTTTGTGTGTTTGTGTGTGTGTGTGTGTGTGTGTGTGTTTGTGTGTGTACGTATGTGTGTGTGAGTGCTTGTGTGTGTGTGTGTATGTGTGTGTGTATGTGTGTGCGTGTCTTTGTGTGTGTATGTGTATTTGTGTGTGTGTGTGTTTGTGTGTGTGTGTGTGTGTGTGTGTGTGTGTGTGTGTGTCTGTGTGTGTGTGTGTCTGTGTGTGTGTCTGTGTGTGTGAGAGAGAGGAGGGGGGTTCCTGTCTAAAGCAGGGTATGTAAAGCAACCATCAACTGAATAATGTGAATGAGGACTTTAAGCACAAATCCTGATTGCCCCTTTAATCACAGTGAAGGAACTAACCTGAACGAAGATGAGGTTGGCTACCGCATTGCCAACTGTAATTCCGTAAAAGGCACCGTCGTAGAGGGGTTCGTTGTATGCTGCACATTCACCTTCTTCTTCGCAATCATACCAGTCATCTTCGTCCTCATCTTCATCCTCATCATATTGCCAAGCCCACATGAGTTGCTCCTCGTCGAGGCCGTCGACCCCTTGCTCATGACACTCCGGATCAAGTGGCGTTTCCGCAGCCAACGCGAACTCCACAGCGAGCTCTTGCTCCGTCAAGTCTCGTGAACTGTATTTCAAACACCGAAAAGACGGACATCACAAACAAGAGTAAGCAAAGATTTGGTCGACCAAGAGAGAAATAAACTAGCCAATCCAGCGGACGAGGTTTGTCGTGCGTTTTGAGAACTTGCCTTCCATCGTCGGCTTCGAGAGTGTACCGCCTGGTGGCCGACGTACTAGAACTAATAAGTTTGCTAACAACAAGTTGCACTGGTGGTCCGCCGTCAACGGCCCGACGACAAAACCTTATATTTAGCCACCCTTCTCTGTCTAACGCATAAACAGCCTCTCCTACCTCGACCTCACTCGCGCCTGGATTCTGACGGGAATACTCGTTTGCCAACCCAATCTGGGCCTCTACAGATTTCTTCGTCCAGTACTCCGCGTTTTGCTTGGCACGTAGTCGTTCACAAGGACGGCGAAGGTGGTCCATCCTACGGTTGAGCTCGACTTTCTTGTACTCCGACAACGTTGGCACGGTGCCTGGGAGACCTTGTGCATCGTCGGACGTTACATGCCCCTCCCAAGAACAAAACGTGCAAGCCACATTAAGTTGTTTCAACGGCCCGCCAGGAGATTCGTATACCAGTGAGCGGTCGAAATACCCTTTCTTTCCTCGGGATGGCCGACGAGTGCCCATCTTGCTAGGAATTATGATATTTTCACCGTGCGCCGCCACTGGACAATGTCTAGGTATTTACCATCCCAATGTCTAGGTATTTACCAACCCAGCGGATGGCAGAGATTGCCGTAGTCGCCATGCCGCCGCCGGCAGGGAATTCGCTCATAGTAGCCTGCGTACGTGTACTGGCAATTGTACTCAGGTCAGGAAGCAATAATGCCAAAACAAGTACCCGTACATGGATTTTTTAATGCATCTGTACGGAATGCAGGTATTAGTATACAATACGGGGCGCAACGGGATGCAACGGGGCGTACGGGGCGCAACGGGGTGGCCGCGATCCTAGTGGTTGTGTTCGTTCGTCCCTATGTCGGGTATCGGGCTTTCCGCCGTGCCGTCTCATCGTCCGACAAGTTACCCGCCATAACGCCACTGTCGGCGCTGCTGTCGCCGCCGCCGTTGAAGTCTATCCGACCAGTAGCAAAGCAGGGTGGGTTTGTTGGATGCGAATTCATGTGTGCGTGATAGTGGCCCCGGTCACTTCAAGAAACGGAGACCCCCATCTGCAACAACGCCGACCGGGGCGCGCGACGAAGGCACGCACTCGCTCGGTGGAGGGGCAACACCTCGAGCAGCAGGTGGCGTCACAACAACGCCAGCTCTCACGCCGGGTAGCGAAAGAGGACCACTGCGAACCTGCAGAGTTAGAGAAATCTTAACTAGTGGATCACTCGCTAAGTTGTGCTTTTTGCTGAAGCTCGGGCCGCTAGGCGTCCGACACAGCCGCCGCACACAGAAACAAACGCACAGACCGACTGTAACGCTCCCTCTCTCATACGCTCTATATCATTCTCTCACACACATACGCACATCCTATCCTTCTATCTCTCGCGCACAGCCACACACTCCCTCTGTTGTTTACCCACACAGCAGGAGCAGCACTTCCCCTCTCGCACACACACACACACACACACACACACACAAACACACACACATGCACACACACACATGCACACACCCTCACCCACACCCACACACACACGCGTGCCCGCGCGCGTGCGCATGCGATGTTGATGACTGCTATAGGTATAAGTGCGTTATGTCATGTTAAGGCGGGCAATTTGGACATGTGA
>JAPMLY010000992.1:0-137145 GCA_026401115.1 Tetraselmis chui
GCTCGAAAAAAGGCAGCTCGACCCCCCTCGGAGCAGCAGCTACCCACCCCGCCTCGGACACCAAAGTCAAAATCCTGGTGACCTCTACCCCTCCCTCCCATACAATAAATCGGGCTGAATTAGCTGGCATAGATGTAGGCCTCCAATTTGGCCGCACCCACCTCCTCACAGACAGTGCGTGCTCCCTCCGCCTCATACAAGGCTACTTAAACTGCCCTTCCGCTTACCGCCACAACATTCATCGCGACACCCTCTCATCCATCACACACACCCTTAAAACCCGCTGCGAAGCAGGCATCCGTACACACCTCGGCAAAATCAAAGCCCACAACCATTCCCTAGGCAACGACCTCGCAGACACACTCGCAAACCAAGTCGCGGATGGTCACCCACCCGACACTTTATACACCACAGGTTCTGAAGTCACAATAGGCCACTGGACATGGCCATACACCCTCCTCCCACAAACCCTAGGGGACCCCATACCCTACAGATACACCAACCTCAAATCCGACGCACACACCTACAGCACAAAACACACACACACTCCTCTCTCGCAAACAACCAAACACGGAGCCCTCCTCGCCCGCGCCGCGAAGGACGGCGCCGATTTTTCTTACCACAAAAAACACTCAACCCTCACAAATATCCAGTTCACACACAAACAAGAATTCATGTGGGGCGTCCACAACACCCGCCTACTTACTCACAACCCCACCCTGCGCTGCCCCCTATGTGGTCAATTCATCAGCAACGGCCACATGGCCGGTAACTGCCCCTCTATGTCTGGTCTAAGACAGGACCGACACAACAGCGCTCTGCAACTCCTACTCTCCCTACTGGAACGCCACAACGGAGGACGTTGGGAAACCATCACCGCAGACTTCGGTAACAAACCCATAAAATCGTTTGCTTCCCCCACCCCTGCCCTCACTCCACTTGACTGCCACCCACCTCACCCCACCCACATGCCCACCCGACTTGTTGCTGCTGACGAAGGTCTCTCGCCTGACTCCCTCACCTCATGCCCCGCCGTCCTCCCCCCTGAGATTCTCCCCCCCCTGCTTCGTCCCCCTGCACACAAACCTGACTTCATCCGCATCCTCGAACCCCGATTCGTTGGTCACTCCAACGGTCGCCGTCGCTACGCGTCCATAAAAAAGATTCAGATAGGGGAATGGAAGTACTGCACAGACAACAACCTCTCCCACACAGCCGACCTCATACGTGACAAATACACACCCCTTGCGAACGCCATCAGAAACCACTGGCCAGGCACAGTGGTCGACATCCTCCCCATAGTCATGAGCCGCACAGGTACACCGCACTCCTCCACCATCACGAGTCTCACCTCCCTTCTCACCACCCGCACCGACCCTCCAGATAAACTCGTCTCCAAAGCACATCTCGACACATCTCGCATTCTTGCACAACTCCATACGCATACTGTCCAATGGCTGCATCACCTCCTACGCATATACCGCATCAAGTCCCGCACGACCTCCCGCCGCGCATCCGCACATTGCCCCCTCGCACGACCCTGACTGCACACAACCTTCGCCTCTAATTGCACCCTCCCCGGGGGGGAGTAAAACCCCCGAACACCCTTGGAGAGGTTGGATTAGGTGGTTAACGGTCTAGCCCTGACTTGTAAGTTCCCTGTATGGCATAGTTGGGAGGGCCCAGAGACAGCAGCCGACGCATCCGGCTTTTGGTGAAAAACCGGCGCATACGGTACATGTTGTAAACAATTTCAATTTCAATTTCAATTTCAATTACAGCAAATGCCATACTTTCGAGTCCTGAGCAGTGCAGCAAGGCAACAATAACAATACAACAACGGTCACAGGGTTGTGCGGGGAGATTGGTGTAGGGAGATATAGATGGTGAGGTGAATAACAGTACTTAAGACAATTTATCCGAAAGGAAGCACAATCTGAAAAGAAAATACTCCCGCCCTCCCTTTTGAGAATGACCGCCACCTAAGACAATAAATAAAAACGCAATCACCTTACAATTATATTACACCGCGGGTAAGTCATTTCTGATTACGTTTAATCATTAAAGTATGGACAAAATCATTAAAACAAGACATGTGTGTACATACATTGCTATCAAATTACTCGCGCAAATTGCATTTACATCACATTGTCATAGCCGATTGAGCGCCTTCTGCGCGTGAATCGCAGCGTGGGGGCCGCACGCAGAGCATCATCTAGGCGCACATCATCTAGAGCATCATCTAGGCAAACGCTGTATGCCAATGTCCGCAATGAGTTTAATTTTTGTCCAGCAAGCAAATCATTAAACATTTTCATTTTTGTCCAAATCTGTAGTTATATCTAGCCGCATATATAAGTGCATCACCCTACGACCGTTTTGCTGATGACCTCGTAATCAGTCGCAAGTGCTGCCCTCATGATCGCAACAAACTTTTCGCGATCCACCGCCGTCACAATTGTTGCGTTTTTCGGTGACGAGCTCCACGGCCGCTTGTCCACCACGCATGCCCCCCGAGTGTGCTCCCCTCGGCACTCCACCGCTACCGCCCTATCCTCCGTCGACGCAACGATCTCCGGGTAAAGGCAGCAGCACAGCGCCAGCGGGTCCCCCCCGATCCACCCCGCCGCGTCTCGTGACGGGTCAAACAAAAACATTCCCAAAATGTCTCTGAAAAATATGGCCGTGCGAGAGTTGACGCCGCTGTGCCATTCCTCGATTTCCTCCCATCGGACAGGGCAGTCCAATGCTGTTTCCCAAGGCACCACTGTGACGGTAGGAAAGGCCGCAAGAACGGAGGCAGCCGCCTCTGGGTCGAACCACCAATTATACTCGGCAGCAGCGGTGACATTGCCTTCGCCCCGACAGGTCCCGCCCATGATGACCAGGCACTCAACCTTGGACGGGAGCTCCGCGTCAATCACCAGCGCCCGGGCTATGTTTGTCAGTGGCCCCAACGCCACAATGCGCAGCGCGTTGGGGTGACTGACAGCGGCAGCCACTATGGCTTCAGCTGCACTGCATTCTTGACAAGGCGAGTCATCGGGTGGGTGGTCTGTGCTGTATGGCCACACGCTGGGGACATCGCCCAAGCCGTCAGCGCCGTAGAAGGCAGTGCTCTTCCGGGGCTGGCCATCGAGGGCAGTGTGGCATCCAGCAAACAATGGCCAGTCGGTGTGCAACGCGCTCTGCACTCTCCTCAGATTTGGCAACCCTTGGTGAAGGGGCACGTTCCCGGACACACAGGACACACCCACTACTTCCGCACCGCCAGTTCGCTCAGCCGCCGCGAGGCACAGCAGCGCCTGCGCGTCATCTATACCTGCGTCGCTGTCGACCCAAAGCTTAGGAGGCGACGCAGCCTCTCGACTGGCGTGCATAGCCGCTGCCCGGCTTAACGAGGTTGAGGGAGCGCTGTAGCCGAAGAAAGCGCGCACGCCGTAGTCCGGCTGCGATGGCCGCCACGCCTCTGTGCTGCTTACTCCGAGACGACGGTGCTGGACGTGGCTGTGGGACGGGAGTAGCACTATCACCGCCGAAGCGTTTATCCGGCTTCGATTTCGCAATTCACAAGCGGCGAAGGTCGGGGCTCGAAAGAGGAAGGAGTAATGCATGGGTGTCGCGGAATAGATAGCAGACGCGCCGCCCACGCACGCCCTGTCGCGTACGGAAGTGAATTTGGGCCGCCTATGGATAGGTTATTGGCGTTCTATCGGCAGTTGACACGACGTCGGTGGTTTCACGACAACAGAGCGCGGTCGAGAGAGTGTGTGGGTGAGACTGTGCGCGGACTCCGGAGGTGCCGCGCGCTCAGACAACAGTGCGGTTTCGAGACTACAGCTACGGAGCTATCGGAAAGCTCGCAGCACGAAATGCTCACGTTTGTCTACAGACTCAAGCGCTTACCAACACTGTTTGCCGTCTCTTGATAGGATTATCGCGTTCAGCTACATAAACACGAGACCGGTTGCTTACTGATCGTCAAGAGTTGTGCCAGCGACGGCGCACTGCCACTCATCGCGAATTGGCACAACACAACGGTTGGCAGCTCGGCGCATAGTACTGAGTGGTAGTTGCTGTCGTACAGATGCAAGTATTTGTAATCAATGTTCTGCCGTGTTACATTTGAGTATGCGCATGTCTGTCAGAACTGGCAGCATATCCCTTGGCATCGTGGTCGGGCTCAGAAACCTTTCCCGCTTCTCGACCTCGCCTACGCTCCGACTCAGACAACTTTGGCTGGCTGATCAAACTCCGTCGCACAGGGAACCAGAACTTTGCACTCCACAGCCCCGGTTTCGTGGACGCGAGAGTTTAGCACGTACTGTACTCGGGACATTCAGTACGGGCTAAACCAGTACGATCGGGATTCCTGCGAGCTGACAACATGCCGAATACAGCCACGCAGCAGTTCCCGACCCGTCGCTCCGCGACGGGTACACGGATGCACTCCAACATGTGCATGGACGACATGCTGAAGGTGAGGGATCCTTCTACACGGATAGCGTGACTTATCCCGTCGAGAGTACGCACTCGTGACATCGCGACCCAATATACAACTCGTCACCGGCGCTGACCTGCCGTGGTCCAAACCGGACATGTCGACACCCGAAACACCGCTCGTTCAAATGCCTCGAACGTAATCGATCAAGCGCACGCCCTCTCGGCATTTAACAGCATGCATATATAGCTTTGGCTTATTCTTAACCGAAGCTTGTGTCCATAGCACCTGCGGGACTCGCTGAAGCACCTCCCTCGCGTCGTGGTTCTGAGATAGGGCAGCGCAGGGGCAGGTGTAGAGGGAGACAGTCCACCTGTCCTGGATTCCAACGCTAAAACAGGTTGCTGATCCGGCTGACAGCTTCTTTTCTGTCTGGATCTGGCAGGAGTTTGCGAGACACACGTACACTCCTATGTCTGAAATCACCGTATACCCAGGCACCCCTCCCACCGACATACAAGTGACAATCCAAAAGGTAACACCCCACCAACTGACTGACCGCGACTGTGGCGAGTCCGCCTCTTTCCTCTTTCCATTATGTATTGCAGTTGAATCCCCGTAGCCATCATCCATTGTCTGAATTCACAACGTGGACTGTCCCACTAAATCAGGCTTCCAAGGTCCAAGAGGCCAAGACAGTGTTTCTGCCAAAGTACCTCGAGGTCAGCTTCACCCGAGCTGTGCCCCTTTCTACTTGTGTGTTAGGCGGTTTCGAGCATGCTCTGATACAATTTCTGACATGCTGGAACTATGGCCGCTATTGTATCCACAGGATCAGAAAATCGAGGCCAGGGAGATGTCTCTAAAGGTACGAGCAGATGGGGCAGCATCCAAGGAACTGCGTAATGTGCTTGTCAATGCTTAACATCAACACATTCTATCGAGGTGATACGCTGAGTTTGGTCCTCAAAGCGCAGTTTTGGGGTTCAATAGGTCAACAATAAGAGGACGCCGTCGGGAAACTTCTTCGGAACGAGCAATCCCTCCATTTACCAGGATCCCAAGGACAAGTATGCGAACTTCTCCCCCCCCCCCCCAAAAAAAAAGCGTGCATACATGTGTACCCGTTCGGGCATACACGGACATGGAACTCCCCAGACATTTCATCGCATTTCACACACACACACACACACACGCACACACAAATACGCGCACAGGCAAAGTCATTAGCGAAGTAAGGTCTGCAACCAGCAATCCCATTCTGGTACTTTGTATACTCGTTGCCTTAGTGCGTAATTTTTGTGCTAGTATGCATACCCCTCAGGACAGCGTTACTCAGGGAGCTCTGCAAACAATGGGCCACACGCTGGCATCTTCGACAACAGGCTCAACCGGCCAAAAGCGCTCCTCGACGAAAGAGCTTGACACGAGCATGAAGACAGGGTTCGTAACAGGGGCCAACCACGAAGTCAACCAGACGTGGCTCCTCCCCCATCAGACTGGAACCCGTGACATGCAAACCGCGCGAGCTGTGTGCGCAACTCGGACTCCCAATGGAGCTTTTGCACAGCGTTCGTTGGCGATGTATGGCCGCAGTTAGGCATATTTAACAAATGCGACGCGATGCCGTCTGAAATGAAGCACCTGTCACCGACAGCCGGCGCACATCGCTCACAGGGCGCCAGGGACGTGGATCAGCTGGACTGTGACAGTACCCGTGGACTGTTGGCACACTGGTCAGTCTCACACGAGCTAGAATCAACTCTGTAAAACACAACCAGAAGTATTGGAATAATGGTATTAAGCGAGTGAACCGATGAATTGTGCCTCTGCGTTGTGCATTATGGCAACGATTCCGCAGCATGAGGCGGTGTACATCCACAGCTGTTGTTGCGTAGTTGGGCTTGGGACTGCAGCTTTGGTTTGCCTACTGTCGAGTCTGTGACGTAGGATGATATTGGGACTACTTTACAGTATACTCCTTGATATGGGAGGGGTCCGTCATTCGGAGAGCAGCGCCACAAAGAAGACAAGAATGATGCACACGAATGAGTACTTGAACGCTGAAAAAAATAGGGACAGCACCACCAGGAGGAGCTTGAGCACGATCCCAAACGTGGTCGCTCCAACGATGGATGCGAGCAGCAGGATGAAGACGTTGGAGGCGGAGGAGGAGGGGTTGCTCCAGTCGTCCACCTCACTCTGCACACCGGCCATCACAACAACACATACACATGTTACGCATTGTAACATACTTGCATCCAGAGCCCCCCGCATCAAGCATAACCGCCATCGCTAAACGAATGGCATGAATATCGAAAGCACCCAATGGATTAACGCGCATAAGCAAATCCGAACCCGCCCTCCTTGCCACTGCCAAGAAGGTGCCCAAGACTGGGGACAGCAGCCTGCTCTCTATGGGCCACGCTGAGATGATTATACCTCACCACACTGTTACAGGTACTGTAATGATGCTGAATATATGCATTGCAACGGGTTGAAGCGCGCGAGGGCAACCACGCTCACCTCCCACCACCTGTCCAAGTCTTTGTCCTGGTCCTCGGCCGCCCGTTGTGCGGCCGTCTCCTCGTCTTCATACCACCTCCGGTTTCGTGCACGCACAGCTACCCGTCGCTGTATTGGTGACACCCCGCATTGCCGGACACAGGCGCGCTGCCCCGTCCACCGCCGCCGCCACGCTGCCCTAACGCGACTCCGTCTCGGCCCCGCCGCTGTATCGGCGTTGCTCGGACAGGACGACGATGAGGCGGCACACTGAATCAACACCATGCTCAGCTCCGCGGGCACGCTAGCACGCCAGACGTAGAGACTGCAGGTCTAGAGAATCAAAAGGCCTCGACAGCCACACGCTCGACGTGAGTGTGTTTCCTACTCTCCTAGCGCGATTCTACGCCTCCACGCTCCTGCGTCGGCGTATAAGGGTTCGGGAACGGAGTGGCAAGTCAACACCGCCGTCAACCAAACATCGGCGGCCGCGGGTATTGGTTACGCTTCAAGCGCAACTTTAGATAGAGCCGAGCAGCGTATCGGTGCAGCCTCGCGAGTAAAGCTTCACCCCAGCAGGCTACCTTATCACTGTGGGCTTTCGTGGAGCCTGCGAGTATACTCAGGTGGGACTGTTACAGGTAGTCACCTCCGCGTCGAACTCCTTCGACGATCCGAACTGATGGAAAGGTGTGTAGTGCTTATGTAAGTAATCGTCAAGTTACCCCGCTGGGGTTGTTGTCCTTATACCGTACCCGTACGACCGGTGTGCGGGGCGGTCGTTTTTTTTTTTTTTTTTTTTTTTTTTGCGCCCCCGGGATATGGGACTGGCAGGGAACCCGCACCGGCACCCTCTACAGGCGACGTTTTGCAAGCATGACTGAGAGCAGAAGTTCGAAACAAACCTCAACTCATCATCGATCATGCTCCCGGGTAGGCGACGCTCGTGTGAGTGCATTAAGTACCATTGTACGAGAACCGTACCGTACTGCGCTAACCCCACACGAGGCCAGTGTTGGAGTTTCACCAACTAAAACCTTCCAGTGACATGCAAACAAACATGAATGCATTCCCGGCACTAACCAAGAAAGGTCTGCCCTACCCGTCCGGGCGTCGACCCATTCGAGAAATGCGAGAAGGACCAAGGCCCATCTCACGGAGCAAAACATTTCGGGAGTGCGATACATGAACTACAAAGAAAGCAATATGAGGGGCGGTCGTTGTTTATATATTATTGGCGCGATGATATGCGCGGCGACAGGTCGACCATCAATACGGTGCCTGTATATCTATTATTATTGTATTGTACTATTATTATACTGTGCCTGTATATTTCTTATATTGGTAAAATATTGGGGTTTAACGATTAGTAAACGTACCATGTTGAGTCCGCCTAAGGCAACGCGCGGAGACAAAGCGTCACAAGCGCAATAAATTGTCCGCGGCGGACGCCCACCTGCTTTACCTATAAAGCAGCTCCTCTAGCTGGTAGCAGCCACCTTCTGCCTTTGCGCTCGCCCATTCGGCTCGCGCACAAGCATCGTAGCTCTCGTAGCTGCGCAAGGTGACAACTTACCCTCGACCGCGTCTACCACGGCCGAGACTCTTTACCGTGCTCGAATATACGATGGCTACAGACAGACAAGTCGGCGACGAAATTCGCGACGCGCCGGAATTTGTTACATCAATAGAATTCAAAGAACATGAGCAACGCTTACTCGCTAACGCTGCCGCTTCACATGAGCGACTTAATGGCCGTTTTCAGCAAGCCTTTACCGAACTAACGGCTACGCTTAGCTCGACCATCATCACTCAACTAGCAGCAGCAAAGCAAGTCAGCACACAGCTAGCCAGTCCCGTCGGCGTAAACGACACGCCGAAGGGTGGAATTGCGGAGCACGACGCCCGTAGCGCCCAGCTGCCGACCGAGCTACCCTCGATCGACCCCACCGTGCGACCCCTAGCCCCAGCCCCAGCGACGACGGTACCCCCAGCAGCCATGCCAGATGAGGACTACCACATCGACACAGAGCTATGGGGACCCTACATTGCCCCCGGCCTCGAGCTACCCCCCCGACATCTCAACGGCCCACAAATCTGGAAGCTCACCTGTGACACCTACCGCCACCTCTCCGCCCGCCGGCACAACGCCACGCTCGAAGAATACCGCGCCACGGCATGTCACGCCGCCTACGCCGCCTGCCCTAACACGGCGAGCTTATCACCTCTGGAAGACATTCAGAATTATCCCAAAGACTCACCAGAATTCGCGGCGGCGGTCGTCACCCCGCGTCAAAGCAACCACATCCACATCGCGCTCGAGGAGGCCGCCCGTGTGCGGATATCCCACATCCGACACACCAAGGGCGGAGGGGAGACGAGCGATTCGGACCGCGTTTTCGCAGAACTCGCCTACGAGCGGTTCCTCAAGCTGCGACCGGACGTTGCCTCCTCCGAGTACGACAACCTACACCGAGCGTTCATCGACAAAACCCTCGAGTGTTCACTACTCGCTAGCGCCAAAGTCGCCGCGGGAGCTACCTTCGCGCGCAAGACTCCCGACCGACCCCCCCCCCGACCGGCCTACACCGACGCCGAACCCCCCAACCCAAGCCCAAGCCACCACCGAGAGACGACGCCGACCCCAAAGACACGAAGACCAAGAACCCGGACAAGAACGCCTGACGGTGTGACCCGCCGCGCCACGTCCTGCAACGACCGTTCCAACTTCATGCGACACCGCGTGCGGAACAGAGCGTCCGAGTGGAAGCGACTAGGCGCGAGCGAGCAAGTTCTAGGTTGGATTCGTCACGGGGTTCACATACCTTTCATCGGCGGCCGGCGACCCCCACCTTTCAACAACGGCACCTCCATGCTGAACGCAACAAAATAGCAGCTCGACTTCATGGACTCCGAGCTTCCCCGATTTCTGCAGTCAGGCGCCTGGGAGCCAGGCCAGCGCAACATATGGGTTTCCAGAATGTTTTTAGTCCCAAAACCGGGCGAAAATAAATGGCGATTAATTATCGACTTACGCCCCCTGAACAAGTAATGGAAGGACCACAAGCTAAATTTCGAGACACTCAAGCACCTCAAGAGCGTGACGCGGGCCGGCGACTGGATGGTGTCTTTCGACCTCGCGGACGGCTACTACACACTGGGCATACGGGAGGAGGACAGAGACTTCTTCACGGTAAATTATCGCGGAACATTGTACAGGCTCGCCGGGCTTCCGATGGGCTGGAAATGCAGCAGTTACTATTTTTGCCGGCTTACCGAAGTTTTTATCCGGCACTTACGCGAACCACTGCTCAACCCCGCCGAACACAACCCCCGTCTAGCTACGCAACAGCAGCCCACACGGCCTACACCGTCCCGACGCTATCTGCGCAACTCTCGATGGCGGGGTGTCCGATTACTCCCATACATGGACGACTTCCTATTTTTTGCCGACAACAGAGACGCAGCGTTACTACTCCGCGACCGCGTCGCGTGCCTACTCGACCGCCTCGGGCTAGGACGCAACCCCAAGAAAGGCCACTTGGAGCCGACGCAAATCTGCGAACACCTCGGCCTCCAAATCGACTCCACAACCTCTACGTTCCGAGCCCCTGCTTCGAAACTACATGCCATCGTTACCTTAGCCCGGACCCTCCTACAACGCTCTACGCGCGACGCACGGTGGCTCCCTGCCCGGCAGCTCGCAGTGCTCGCCGGAAAAGTACAGTACATGTACCTCGCCATTCCAGCAGCCCGATTCTACCTCCGCGAACTACACGACGCCCTCGCTACGCGCACGGGATGGGGAGGCCGGGTGCAACTCACCTACCAGTTGCGACGAGACCTCCAATGGTGGACGCAAGTCCCCTCCGCCAACAACGGCCGCTCCATATTCTCCCCCATCGAGACTGTCATATCCTAGCCATTTAGCTAAGTGCTAGTATCTGACATTATTTATTTCCTCTAAATGGTACCTGTATCTTAGCGATATTCAGTGACTCTTTTATTGTCATCATGGCAGTACAACTGTATCGCCGTATTTTCCCTCGACAGTACAGAGTTACTAGCAGTATCTCTTCTCGATAGTTCTTTTCGAGATAGTTCTAAGAGCTTGTGCGATAAGGTTAGATAGACGGTACAGGTAACCTCAGTTAACCTGTATCACTAGTAATAGTTTGGTTTAGTTAGCAGACAGCACAAGCTACAGGTTCTAAGGCTGTTTCTAGAACACCTGAGGTGTGGATATTTAAGACGGGGGCTTACTGGTAGAGGAGAAGACCGGTACAGAATAGAATTACGCCACACCCAGATTGTAAGAAACCCTGTTCCTAAGACAATCTTACTAATTCTCTCTACGCTGTATAATTAGATCCAGAGATTAGGTTCTACTATTAGTCTAAGGTTGCCAACTTAGCCTAACCAAAGTAGCACCTCACACGTGGTTTCGGAGCCTCAGAACAGCTAGACGAGACGAAGATGTCTAACCGAGCAGGAGAGAGACTACCAGAGGAAGTTGATGGTCGACCAGAGGGGGCGCCTTCTGGGCCGACACAGCCGACGTCGACAGATGGTAGAAGACAGATAGTGCGAGAAGGATCGAGTCCCACGATGGAGCCTATGTCGGTACACGTCACCGAGATGCTACAACGACTAAGTAACCGAGTTGACACTTTTTCGACTGAGCTATCTCAACTGCGTGACCACGTCGACAACGGTTTCAGACATTTTGAAGGACGAGTGAACAGAAGCCGAGAAACGGAGAATTTTCTTCGAGGAGAACAATTGAGATCGGAGAGGACGCGAGAGATGCCAAGCATGATGCCGAACGATGTCAAACCAGCCAAGATCAAGAGCATCGCTACGACTAACATCGACGAGCTGAGAAACTGGTTCCGACATGCACGAGGGTATCTACGGTATCACAGCGTTAACCCTGAAGAGCAAAGAGGAGTGTACTGGGTACTGCGGAAGAACACCGGCGGAACAAGCGAGATTGAATTTGGACAAAGCGCGACAGAAAACCACGGTCCTGAAGTATGCGAACTATTTTCGAGAACAATTATTGGAGCTTCCTCACCGTCACGAACAAGATAACGTACATGATTTCCAGCGCGGTTTGAGACCCTCGATTCATAAGGAGGTTGCCCTGAAAAACCCTAAGACCCTACACGAGGCGATTCAAGCAGCTCTGCGAGCGGAGGCAGCGGAGACCAAGATTGAGACGACCCAACGCTCGACAGGCCGTCTGAACGCCATCGAAGAAGACAGCGACTTTTCAGAGGCAGCGGAGGAGATCGACAGTGAGTCGGAGGAAGATTCGCATGGCGCGACCGAAGAAAAGCCGCGGGAGCTGTACGAGATTAGACGCCTTACTCAAGAGGAGGTCGACAGATTTAAGAAGGAGGGCAAGTGCTTCATTTGCCACAAGAAGGGACACATCGCTATCGACTGCCCAGACAGAAAGAACAAGAAGAACGACAGAACGAAGAAATCCCGGCCGGGAAAGTGAGACCCGAGTCGGCAGCTCGCGGCAAGCTGCAGGATGAGGTTTCGTCTCCTACAACGACTCAGGAAGAGACCAGAACAGAAGAAGTACGAGACCCGTTACCTCAAACGACATTGAGGCCAGTCTTTAGGAGCAAGGACTTTAGCGACTGGATGATGAATAGGGAGTATTTCCTGAAGTACTCTCAGACCTACGGACCTTTCGACTTAGATGGAGCTAGCGATAATGACGGCCTTAATTCTCAAGTGGCGGAGGATTTTTGCTGTCCGGCGCGCCCATTTCAGGAGAGAGATTTACAGAAGTACCGGAGAATTTAGCTAAATGCGCCATTTAATGAATTAGAAGATTTTTGGGGCCATTATTTGCGGAGTAAACTGCTTCATCCCCATCTGAGAGCGGTTATAGTGGTTCCAAAATGGAGGGCAAAACCATGGTTCAAGCTGCTGCGAAATTTCCGACTTGTCGACGAGCTGGCGGCGAAAGAACATGTGTTTACCTGCCCCACGAACGATGGAATAGAAGGAAGAAGGCAAGATGTTGGACCGACAAGATGGACGACGCAAGTCTACGTCGACGACACCGATCGAGTTCGATTTCTGCCTCAGAACCTACAGAATCCCCCGAAGACCTACTGGACTCACTCGACGACTCTTGTTACCGATGGCCGACGAGTGTTACTAGCGAAAGAGGACACTGGCATGGTCTGGTTTCATGGTGGCAAACAGGAGATTGAAGACGCGACCCCGGAATACACAGCAGTGCGAGCTCTTACGGAGACAACTGGATTTAAGGTGAGCGAAACAAATTTACGCCTTTTAGGGACGGAGTCTTCCGGACAAAATAAGCGCTACGTGTATATCGCTCGCGTTCGACCCGGATCGATACCGGACGCTACGTCAACTTCTGCGGCAGTATGGGCTACCTGGAAGGAATTAATTTCGGCACGGCGTACGGGTTATCTAGTCCGTGGAGATCAGCAGTTCCCTCTTCGTTACGAGACTTTTGGGAAACCAATCGACGGGTGGATGAACAAGAACGTCCGACTAGAAGACAGTGTTCCTGCGACGCTACATGTATCCACAACCCAGTCTGGAACAAGTCTGTTAGTGTTGGAAGGCACCTTACGCGGACATCGATGCCGTATTTTGGTTGACTCTGGCGCTTCGGAAAATTTCTGCAAGGCTGAGTGGGTACGGGAGCATCACATCCCGACGGTTACTGGAGAGAAATACTGGATAAAATTGGCAGATGGTAGTACAACTACGACTCGCCAGCGACTACGGAATGAAGTGCTCACAGTAGGGACCCTGGACATACGTCTGGACGCAATTACGACAGAACTGGATAAATTCGACATCATCCTCGGTCAACCTTGGTTACAAGCCGTCAACCCGGATATAGATTGGTTTACTAAAACAATTCGCGACCGTAAAACTGGCGAAGCTATGGTGTCTGACGACGAGTACACCGTACATGTGACAGTACATCACTTGGAGGCGGATGCGATGGCAAAGCTGCTTAGACAACAACCAGCAGACCTCTTCGTGATTGGACTACGAGAAGTACAGGACGCGGTCGACGACATCAACACTGATCAACAACCTGAGTGGACGACTTCGTTACAAGATTCCCTGAATGAGTTTACGGACATTATCAAGGAGCCTGACGGTCTACCGCCAACTCGCGAGTGCGACTTTGAAATTAATTTGGAGTGCGATGAACCACCTAAGGAGCGAACGTACCGTATGTCACCAGCAGAACTCCGGGAGGTTCAAGTACATTTGCAAGACTTACTCGCAAAAGGCTGGATTCGTCCGTCTAAATCTCCGTACGGTGCCCCGATTTTATTTGTACGCAAGAAGGATGGTACCATGCGTATGTGCGTAGACTACCGGAAACTCAACGACCTTACGAGGAAAGACCGAACACCGTTACCCCGGATTGATGAGTTACTCGACTCGCTATATGGGGCTCACTATTTCAGCACGCTGGACATGTATAAAGGCTATCATCAAGTTCGAGTCAAGGAGCGGGACATATATAAGACAGCATTCCGAACTCATTACGGATTGTTCGAGTACTGCGTTCTACCCTTTGGACTTTGTAACGCCCCAGCTGGATTCCAAGCGATGATGAATCGAGTTTTGGCCCCGTATCTTGGCAAGTTCTGCGTGGTATATTTGGACGACGTGTTGATCTACAGTAAGACGGCCGACGAACACCTCGAGCATATTCGACTCGTGTTACGAGAGCTGCAGCGACACCAGTTGCATATCAAACTCTCTAAGTGTTACTTCGGACGATCGAGCGTCAATTTTCTTGGGCATGTGGTGGAAGCTGGACAGATCCGAATGGACCCCGACAAGGTTGAGGCAGTACAGAATTGGCCCCGACCAAAATCTGTGACTGAAGTACGTGGATTTCTGGGACTTGCTGGATATTACCGGAGGTTTATCAACCAATTCGCAACCCTAGCAACCCCATTAACGGACCTGACCAAGAAGACACCGGAATTTCGCTGGACTCCTCAAGCCGAGTCAGCATTCGAGCAAATTAAAGACGCGATGGTACGTGCACCAGTACTGGTAATTCCTGACACTTCTCCTAATGCAAGGTACACACTGTACACAGATGCTTCTGGATTTGCAGTCGGAGCTGTGCTATTACAAGACCAAGGTATTGGATTACAACGTGTTGCGTACCATGCTCGAAAGATGAACAAGCATGAGGTACACTATCCTGTCCATGAACAAGAGCTACTGGCAGTTCGCGACGCTCTACTGAAGTTCCGTTGCTACTTAGATGGCGCGGCGGGATTTACAGTAATTACGGACCACGACACGTTGCGACACTTCTTTCGGCAGCGCGATTTGTCTACTCGACAGGTGCGATGGCTTCAAGTTTTAGCACCTTACCAGCGACAGATGGACATCGTATACAAGAAGGGAGCAGTAAACCACGCAGACGCTCTGTCTCGCCGACTAGACCTGAAGGACTCATTACAAAAGCTGCAACTGTTACGCGATTGGACCAACGACGAAGCAGAATGCGAGTTACACGCACAGATTTTTTCCCTGGAATCCCGGTTACATCCTGACTCTGGACTTCATGCGGAAATCAAAAGCGCTTATGATTCGGACAAATATCAACTTACCCGGAAATCTCTGCCTACCTGGCTGGTACGTCAATCTAATGGACTCTTGTACGCCTACGGGACAAGACTGTATGTTCCGAACGTCTCTACATTGTGATCAAGAGTACTGTACGAACTACACGACGCACCGACCGCGGGACACCATGGTATTATTCGACTATTGGCAGCAGTAACCCGGACGTTTTGGTGGCCTAACATGAAGCGGACAGTACAACACTATGTACGCAGCTGTGTTACCTGTCAACGCAACAAGGCAGCGCGACACAAGCCTTATGGACTCCTTCTATCGCATGAGGTACCGACCATGCCCTTTGAGCATGTATCGCTTGACCTGATTACGGACCTTCCTGAGTGCGATGGGTATGATGCTGTGGTGGTATTCGTCTGTATGCTTACGAAACGGACGATTGTCGAGCCAATTACGAAAACGATTACAACGGAACAATTAGCAAAAGTTATGCACCGCGCTGTTTTTCGGCATTTTGGCTTACCACGGAAATTAATATCCGATCGAGATCCCCGGTTTATGAGCGACTTCTGGCAAACCCTATTTAGGGCTGTTGGCACCAAGCTTAATATCTCTACGAGCTATCACCCCCAGACAGATGGCCAAACTGAACGAGTAAACCAGACATGGGAGCAAGTCATACGATGCTATGTGCACCCCTTGCACGACGACTGGGTTCAACACCTTACCAACGTGGAGTTCGCGATCAACGCAGCGGTTTCTACGTCAACGACTATGTCTCCATTTAAGGCGACGCTAGGATTTGAGCCGACATCTCCAACGACGGGTACATTTGAAAATAACGAGCCTAGCCGTACTTTACCGGAGCAAGTGAAGATTCTGGTCGAGATGCACAGATTTGCCCACGACTGCGTCAAAGCAGCCCAGGCACACATGCAAGACGCTGCAAATCGGCACCGGTTACCAGTACCTTTTACAGTTGGCGACAAGGTTAAGCTCAAGGCGACAAATCTACGGTTTGTACAACAGCCATGTTCTAAACTACGCGACCGCTACATTGGACCGTTTCTCATTACGGAGGAAGTTTCCCCGGTTGCATTTCGGCTTAAGCTACCCCCTGGAGTACGGATTCACGATGTTGTACACGCCAGTCTACTGGAAAGATGGAATTCAGAACCAGAACAGGCCAACAGTGCGCAGCCAATTCCGATTGTGCACGATGCGAAGCGATTTGAAGTCGACAAAATACTCGACGTGGCTTTTAACTCCAATGGCACGGGACTTTTGTTTAAGGTCCGCTGGGCAGCACCGTTCAACGTACCTAGCGAGGACACTTGGGAACCCATGCGAGGAGTCAACCACTTAAACATCTTTTCGGAATTCCTTGGAACGGATGTTATCGAGAATTTTCCGGCACCCCTGACTTTGTCAGATTTCGCAATCGCTGGCCTGCAAGAACCCCCAAGAAACCAAGACCCTGAGTACTGCACAGTGAGGACGCTGGTGCTTGAGGAGGGGAGAGTGTCATATCCTAGCCATTTAGCTAAGTGCTAGTATCTGACATTATTTATTTCCTCTAAATGGTACCTGTATCTTAGCGATATTCAGTGACTCTTCTATTGTCATCATGGCAGTACAACTGTATCGCCGTATTTTCCCTCGACAGTACAGAGTTACTAGCAGTATCTCTTCTTGATAGCCATCATAAAAAGTTTCTTACAAGAAAAAGCAGTGGAGGCCACCAAGCAAGAAAAAGAAAGAAAGGAAGAAAAAACCTAAGCCCGAGGAACAGGAAGGCATGCCACAGCATCAGCACTGCCTTCCTGAAAAGCGTCGCGGAGATAAGAACCCAGAGTGCCATGAAGAGCAGCAGAAAGACGTTGCATGAATTCTCGTCGCACATCCCCCAAAAAACCCTAAAACCCTAAACCCCTAAAACCTAAAACCCTAAACCCTAAAACCCTAAACCCTAAACCCTAAACCCTAAAACCTCTTCTTGATAGCTCTTTTCGAGATAGTTCTAAGAGCTTGTGCGATAAGGTTAGATAGACGGTACAGGTAACCTCAGTTAACCTGTATCACTAGTAATAGTTTGGTTTAGTTAGCAGACAGCACAAGCTACAGGTTCTAAGGCTGTTTCTAGAACACCTGAGGTGTGGATATTTAAGACGGGGACTTACTGGTAGAGGAGAAGACCGGTACAGAATAGAATTACGCCACACCCAGATTGTAAGAAACCCTGTTCCTAAGACAATCTTACTAATTCTCTATACGCTGTATAGTTAGATCCAGAGATTAGGTTCTACTATTAGTCTAAGGTTGCCAACTTAGCTTAACCAAAGTAGCACCTCACAGAGACCGCCTACCTGCATTGCGACAGCTCAGGTTACGGCTGGGGAGCTGTATTAAACGAACAGTTGGAAGCCCGAGGTTTCTAGTCAGCGACAGACCAGCAGCAGCACATCACATGGAAGGAATTAAAGGCCGTGCGACTCGCCGTCCTTTCGTTCTTACCCCTCATGCGCGGCCGCAAAGTCCTCCTGCACGAAGACAACCAAGCAGTGGTGGCAGTCCTCAGTCACCTAACTTCGAGGTCCCCGGCTATGATGGACGAACTTCGCAAACTGTGGGAACTCATCGACACCAACAACATCAGCATCCGCGCGCGATATATTCGCTCCGCAGCCAACGTCTGGGCCGACAGACTGAGCCGCGAAACCGACGGGGACGACTGGCAACTCAACCCCCGCATCTTCATTTACCTGAATTCCCTGTGGGGCCCCATCTCCATCGACAGGTTTGCCACGCAGGGCAATACGCAGCTTCCCCGCTACAACTCCCGCTGGCGAGACCCCACCTCCGAAGCCGTGGACTGCCTCCATCTACCCGACAACCGCTGGACAGCAGAGACCCACTGGTGCAACCCACCTTGGACGCTACTCCCCGACCTCGTCCAGAAGTTACGCCAATCCGGGGCCGAAGCAACAGTCATCGCGCCTTACTGGCCCGCCAAACAGTGGTACCAACTACTAAGCGAACTTTCCGACGAACAGATCATGTACCCCCCCTCCCGAGATTTATTCTTTCCGGGCAAGCGCGGAGCGTACGAGGGCGTCGGACCGCCCGGCTCGAGCGTCACGGCTTTCCACGTACCGCCCCGGCTTGGCTCTACCGAACACGTGGTACACTCCACCCAACACCGACCAACCGGACGTCCTCGACAAGACCGCGGCACGACCGGACATCCGCGGACAACGACTACCAAGCCGCACCCGTAAAATACCGACTCGTCGAACCTGCGGCCCACGCACCGTGGCACGCCTCGATGCGCAACCATGTCGGCACACTCGTCGGAACGGACGACTTGGGCGACCTCGTGCTCGACCTACTCACCGGCTCCCTCGCCCCCACCACCTACAACAACTATGGCACCGGTATGCGCCGTTTTACTATTTTCTGCAACGAGGAAGGAATCACCCCCCTCGAGGCGACCGCGGCCGACATGCTTCGATTTACAGCTTGGCTCGCCCGATCCGGAACCATCGCAGCAAACAGCCTCCAACCCTAATTTTCGGCCATTAACAAGTTCTTTCGCGACGACTTGAAGGAGCCAGTGGCGCTGAGACCCCTTCTAGCGGACGCACGACGGGGGCTCGCCACACAGCAGCAGCCCATCACCGCCCCCGACATTCGCGTACCGCTCCCAGCCCCCATCGTACAGCAGATGCTACTCTTCGCCCATCGACACTACCGCGCGCTAACCTGGCAGCAGGACAACCTCGTAAAGATCAAGACTTTCCGCGCGATGCTCGCAGTCTGCACCAACTATTGCTATTTTTGCCGCGCAGAAACCGGCGTACGTTGCCACATGGACGACATCGCGGTCGACCGAACGGGCGGTAACATACTGTTATTTGTACGAAAAGCAAAGGGAGACCAGCGTAGGACCGCGGCCGAAAAACCGCTCCTACAACTCCCTATTACTGCAGTCCCACTACTTGCGGACCTCCTGGAGGCGTTTACCGCAGGACGCACCAGTTACTGCAACATCCTCGGCACTGGATCCGGACCAATTGCTTTTTGGGCCGTCACGCCCGAGGACCAGCCACACACGTGGACGGCCGGTACCATCACCGAGTGGATTCGTGAGGCGTGCAACACCATCGGCGCTGCACCCCCCACGCAATTCAAGTGGACATCGCACAGCCTACGGAAAGGCGCGGCGTCCGCAGCCGCATGCATCGGCGTACCCCTTACCAAATTCCGCTACATGGGTGGTTGGTCGAAAACCAGCGACGTCGTCACTGGCAAGTACATCGACCCCACCATGAGCGAAACCCCGGCGGCCTGGCTATTCTTCGGCTAGCTAGTCGCAAAACCCCCGGATTAGTAGCCTATGCAGACCTTCAGTCTATATCAATGGCATAATCTGACTCCCAGTCGCTAAATTCTTATATTGGTAAAATATTGGGGTTTAACGGTTAGTAAACGTACCATGTTGAGTCCGCCTAAGGCAACGCGCGGAGACAAAGCGTCACAAGCGCAGTAAATTGTCCGCGGCGGACGCCCACCTGCTTTACCTACAAAGCAGCTCCTCTAGCTGGTAGCAGCCACCTTCTGCCTTTGCGCTCGCCCATTCGGCTCGCGCAACCCACCCACCCTTCCCCGATCAAGCGCTGAATAGAAATAACACCTCTGAATAGGTGTTTTAGTGCCTGTTTATCCAGAATGTAAGCAAGCTGTCATCTTTGGCATAATCTGACTCCCAGTCGCTAAATTAGATATTATTGGATGATATGTATTGTATGATACGGTGCCTGTACCCGTAGGACAGCCAATTGGGAGGAATGGAAACGAACCATCCGCAATTGTCCTCTCACACTCCACCTCCTGACCCCTTTCGCCTCGCTTACACGCACTCGCAAACGTCAACCAGTAGAATCACAATGCAGGTGACACTGGACTCCTCCATGCACGCATCGTCTCCTGCCCACCTGCGTTGTCTTCCAACCCCGGCGCCACTTACTTGCCCGTCGTCGACTGGTTCCGTCACCGACACACCTGCGCGCCCGTCGCACCTTTCGCACCTCAAGCACTGCGACCTCCCCGAACACTTCACTCTGACCTCTCCTGCCTGCCTATTTCCGTTACACTCGAGTGCAGGCAAGGCCATATGCGGGGAATATTAGAACCGAGGGCCTGAAGCACGGCCTGGTAAGCAAGGGCGTGATGCGAAGGACGACGGGCTCGCGGGTGGCGCGAGTGTGCGCCGGAAGGTGGCGCCTCTCCTGCACTTTTGCAGATAGACAGACTAAGCGTTGCAGGTAATAAGCAGGATGCTCTGGACCGCGTGAGAGTACAGCTGAGTACGGTGATAATGCTGCTTTTCGTGCGTGTCAGGGGAGTTGTTTCAGCTTCTGCGGCTGTGAGCGAGAGTCGGGTGTCGTCGGTGGGGGCGCCAGGTGTGCTGTCGGTCAAGGAGCACCATCACCAGTTGCGCGCCAAAGTGGTCAGCATGATGCCCGAGGGGTCAGTGATCTACCTGGAGGTGCGCGTCCAATGCTGGCGCAACCTGACGGCGACGAGTGGACCATGTGCTTCTTGAAATATATGCACCATGACGTGTTGCTTGCTGTGATGACATGCACCTGTTGGGTGGCCGCACAGGGAGGGGAGGCGGTGAGGCGCAACGGAATGGACGTGTTTTATGATTACCGGTATGCTATACCCATCAGCATTTGACTTTCTCACCTCACACCATCTGATGCATGCATGGGCATGCTCGGCATCCACTCCTCTGCATCTGACGACTCGCCTGCCCCACCTCACATGCTCTCCGTCCTACTCTTTCTGGTTGCATGCAGCCCGGACAGCGACTTCTTTTACCTGACTGGCTGTGCGGAGCCAGGCTTTGGAGCGTTGATTGGTAAGGATGCTGTGTGTATGGGGGCTGAGGCGGGGTATGAACCATGCATGGTGTATAGATCATGCTGATGCGCCATCGTGGCACTCGTTGCACTTGCAGACACGGTGACAGGGAAATACACCCTTCTCTCAGCGAAGGTGCCGGACGAGATGCTGGTACGACGTCCTTGCACGCATGTGTCAAGATTCGTTGCAGGCTCTACTTTATGAAGCTAGGAAGGCTGGCCGTGCGCTTAGTGTCGAGTGGCCAGTTGATCATGGGAGTGGTGGTCATTGTTCTGCAGCATTGGGTTGGCGCTCTGCCCACTCTGGAGCAGCTCGCGGAGGAGTATGGAGCGGATGACTGTGCCTACATGGATGACGCGCCACGCTTGCTGAAGGCGTGCGATGCGCCCGTCATCCACAGCCTTCCGGACAAGGTAGGGGCTCTTTCCCAGCCTCCGGGTGTCTTCAGCTCCCAGCACGGTTGTGGCGGACTCAGGCATGGGTGCGGTTGTCCTCGTGGGCTGCGTAGATTGGGGATGCTGCAGAGGAAGCGATCACGGCGATGCGAGGGATGGTGAATACCAGTGTGCTACCGAAGAAACTGATGGAGAGCCGCGAGGTAAGGTAGTGAAAAGTGATGGGGAGGAGGGAGGGGGTCTGATGACGCGAGGTTAGTTAATAGCCTCGAGCCCTTTTGCTGAGATGTGTTCAACACCCATGCGCAGTTCAAGTCTGGCTCCGAAATTGCTTGCCTGCAAGTAGCGAGCGACGTGTCATCTGATGCGCACAGAGCCGTCATCCGCGCAGCACGCGGCACCTCCTTCGAATATCAGCTGCAGTCGGTGTTCTTGAACACCACGGTGGGAGCGGGCCTGAAGCACGTCGGGTACCCAGCCATCATTGGAGCTGGCAGGAACTCTGCCATCCTTCATTACGACCGCAACAACGGCCCCATTCAGCCGCACGATGTGGTGCTGATGGACGCCGGGTCAGAGTACCGTTGCTACACAGCAGACATAACAAGGTATGCATACACGCGCAAGCAGTCACACCACAGCTTACTTGTGTCATTGCATGTGGAACACAGTTGGCGGTTGTTCCCAAAAGGCAAAGCAGCTTAGGCTTGAGCTTTTCTGTGCTGCAGAACGTTTCCGGCTGGTGGTCGATTCTCGCCAGAGATGGCTGATGTTTATGATGCAGGTATGGGTCTCTTTGCCTGTGACTGAGAGTATCCTTGTGCCATTGTAGTGTTTTCTTCACTTACGCGGTTATTGCGCACATCTCTTGTCGTGCGCAGTCTTGGCAATTCAGACTCTCGCGCTAGAGAAAATCCTTCCTGGGGCATCTTGGGAGGAGGTGACCATGGACTCCAGGCGATTGTTGGCTCAGCTCCTGCTTGATCTAAAGCTGACAAAGGGTAGCGTTGATGCAATTGTGGACATGGGTGTGGATAAGTTGTTCATGCCGCACGGTGCGCATGCTTCATGCGGAATCACACATCGCCCTTCGTTTCTGCCCTATTTGCACACTTTCTGTTTTTTTCGACACAGTTGCTGATGGCATATTGGCTGCGTCTGTAACAGGATTGGGGCACTTCCTGGGTCTCGATGGTTTGTGCGCAGCCTTGTACCTGACAATCAGCTACTTTGACTTTGCTTTATCTAACCAAATACGACAATATTGTTTAGCTTACTTTTTGCATTTACTTCAACATACTTGGCAACCATGCATTTCTGCAGTCCATGATATGGACGGGGGTGGGAACCCCATCCCAAGCGGCCTCCTACCCGGGCATGTGGTCACCTGCGAGCCAGGCATGTACTTTGTGGACTCCCTTCTTGAGCCCGCGCTTGCCGACGGACGAAAGGTACTCTACCGCTCTGCCCCGCCAACCCTTCACATCTTGCTCACCACTCCTGTCGCCCGGTTTGCCAGCGTTGTGCCCAATTCAGGCACTTACATGTATAACGGGGTGTTTCTTTTCAACTATAGAACTGTCTTCCGATGCATCCAACTGTTGACATGGACGATACCAGAATGGTTTCAGTGCGTTTACATTATGCCGCTCGGATCGCAGGCTGAGCTATTGAATGCGGATCGTGTTCGGGGAATGTTCCCTTTTGGCGGAGTCCGCATCGAAGATAATGTCGCAATCATGGCTGAGTCGGCGCACAATCTGACGTCAGTGCCAAAGACACGGGCCGACATTGAGGAGCTTGCGCGGAGTTGAGTATTTGGCTTGCTTTGGACTGATTGATGACGCGTTGCGTGAATGCAATTGAGATTTTCATATGTATTTCCTAATTTGTCGTCTGACATTGGTGCCCTCTGCATTATGGATGTGTATGTGTGCGTGTGTGTGTGTCTATGTGTGTGTGTGTGTGTGTGTGTGTGTGTGTGTGTGTGTGCGTGTTTTTATGTGTGCCTGTGCGTGTGTACCTGAGTATGTCTGATAGAAGTGTGTGTGTGTGTGTGTCTATGTGTGTGTGTGTGTGTGTGTGTGTGTGTGTGTGCGGCTTTGATTGTGTATTCGTGAATATGTCTGATAGAACAGTGCACGCGCGCGCGTGTGTGTGTGTGTGTGGAGTGCAATGTAGAACAAGAAAAGGCAAGTACCAGTAGCAAGGAACGGCTTGTGTCATACGCAAAGTAATAGATGCGTTGTCGTAGCTCAGTCTCATTCATTCTCAGTCTCAGACGCCAAAAACACCTACCGAAGTGTCTACTATCCTGACGGACAGTCAGCCCGCGATGATTCACGCCTTCATCCTCGGCAATTGTCTTTGTTCATGTCGAAAGAGCCTCGTTGTTCCATCGCCAAGAGGGCAGTGAACAAGCCTCAGGTTATGATGCGCTGCAACAAATGCCGGAAACCCGACACCAATGCATGCGAGAGGTGTTGGCTTGTGCTTCATTATCATATGGCAAGCACTTCACGCAAAGGGTCGCTGAGGCCCACTTTTACTGGGTCCAAAACCCCTTCGTGGCTTCAAATCTCACTTAATGTACCACATTCACGTACGCTTACACTATTCGGTGTTGCGACGCAGCTTGAAGCTGAATTGATGCTGCCCTGCCCCGTGCTTATGCCTCAATCAATTAACAGTGTCGGCATATACATCGGTGATATTGTTGGTGAAACTCAATCGGAATGCTCATCCTACATTCGCATGCAATATGTATAAACACATTATTGTATCCCCTGAAACCTCTATTGCACATTATGAAGCAGTGAGACCATGGCCTCAGCGGTCCGAAGAAAAGCAAATTCACCACGGCCACATATTAACTACAAAGCCCGGGCTACATATCGATGCATATTAATGCATAAGGCGTTCCTTCCATCTTGTCTGTCATCGCATTGTTTCGGACATTCGTACTTCCACGCAAAGCATGTGAACACCGGTAGAGTGGGAGTATGAACAGTTACACTCATCCGACTTAATACCGCGCTCGACGGATGCAAAAGCTCCGACACACGTGAACTCTCTCGCCTATTGCAGCGTGTCTTCATGACCATACGTGCCAAATGCCATTGAAAGAGTTGAAAGAGGTATGGACATTATTGTGGAAATTATGCGCGAAGCGGTGGTGCCAATAAGTGTCCATCGAACGCATTGGTTTCAATCGTTGATTATTATCGTTTTAGATTTGGTAGTAGTCTCAATTGACACTAGGTATGTCGAGTTTTGTTAGTGTTGTATATTCTACAGTGTGTGTTTTGCGTCCGTTGGCCTCGCAGTCATTGGGACAGCAACGGCATCACAACCCGGAACTTGGGAATTCAACCCCATCACGATTGGAAAGAAATTCTAATGAGTTATAACAACCTTGACTTATGTTATAGTCCATACGAATGCTTAACAATGCAATCCATTGATGCTTCGGTTCGTAGACTTGTGCTCCAAGCAGGTTTGAAAATGAACAATTTGACTTGCGGCTTGGGAGATCAATTTGAGGTATGTATGAGTTTGCTTGAGATGCATTATGAAAACAAAGTACAAGGTCTACATGCCCCCGCCGGCGGCGCAACGGCAGCGGTCCCGGAGGGGGGGGGGCTCAAATGCCCGCCGGCACTCACCCCCACCTCCTCGTAGTGGACGCTAGTAGTAACCCTATTGCCATGTCATGCTAGGCAAGGCAGGGGGTTAGGCGGGATGAGCCGGCAGCTTCGATCCGCGGGATCAGCAGCTGTCGGAAAGCCATATACGGAAGGCTTTTGAAAATAACATATGTACACCGGCGCCAAGATCTCCCGCTCGGCTAGTCCGATATTTATTTTCAGAGCTAGATACTTCTTGAATACTCTCTTGTTCCATGACGAGATCGGCATTTCATGAGTTTTGGCGGCGAGGAGGGTACGTGCAGATCTGAGTTGACGGCGGGCGTTGGAGCTTGCGGCGGACAACCGAAAAGCATCACCAAGGCAAGGCGCTCGCTAGCCGTCGACCAACTCTGTGGAACTCGAGTCTCCCATGGGGGCGAGTCACGACGTTACGCAGGCCGGGGGAGGGTCGTAGCCGGAGGGGCGACACGGCATGGGGGCGGAGGTCCACATGATTGACCTCCGCCGGAAAACCCGGTACGAGGGTTTTCAGCCCAACGTATTTCCGTACCTCACATCTTTAGGAAACGCCGCCTCGATCCACGAGTTCAACCAACCCTCCCCCAATCGGTACCCAATCTTCGATAGGCTGCCTCGGGTAGTGCGCCTAGGGTTATCGCAACGGCACATTGCTTATAAAGGCGCTCCTTGACAGCGTGAACCACCGGGGGAGGGTAAGGGCGGATTCCACGCCATCAAACCGGCATTGGAAAACAAACGGAGACGGGCCGGGACATGAAAAAAAATGGCGCGGCGGCAGGAGCGCCATCAAAACACCGTCTGGATCCATGGACCTCTTTTCCCTCCTAATCCCCGGAGGGGAAGGGAAGCCTAGGCTAGGATGCGAGTTACGGCGGGAAGACCAACGGTTATCTCGGAAGGGGGTGTGCGTGAATCGAGACATGGCCGTCGACGACTTGTGGGAGGGACTTTCCGCATAGTCCCCCCCCCCCCCCCCCCCCCCCCCCCCCTAGCCCCGGCACGACCGGAGTTGCATATGAGTAGAGGTCAAGTAGGCTCGTCTCGACGAGCGCATGCTGACTGGCTTGGTTGATCAGCGCCCTCACAACGGCTATAGCAGGCCAAGCATCGTGGAGACTAGCGACACTTTATATTTCATATTAGCATACGTAAACATCATAACCAATAAAAGGAAAGCATGTCTTTGAATTTGCTATTGACGGTGTTGTAGTGCTGCGATAAGTTAGGACCATGTACATCATCATGAAGAGGTTGGAACATGTTATTTAAGATGTAAGCCCTAATCTAACGCCCTAGATGGCAGACTAAGGTACCGCCCAGAAACATAAGCCGTTTACTCGGTATTGTTGTAAATATTTTCAATTTAGACTTCAATTTACAAATTGTACACGTGTTCCGATGGGTGTCGTCTCATGGCCTTACCATCTATGCTATGTAGGTCAGTTTATCCGAGTCAATAAGACATGAGTTTCCTTGTCCATTCTTTCCCATTAAGTGTATATGTGTCAAATATTTTGTCGAACAAAACCAGGTCTCATTTAAGCTCTAAATTGTGGCGGAGAGGCTGATAAGCCGTGACAAATCTTAAAGCATGTTCAGCCGGGCATTACTCCTCCCCCCCCCCCCCTCCCCCCCTCCCTTAGTATTTTCTAATCAATTCTCATTGGGGTTTCAAGATGATATTCTTTACATGTGTCGGTGCGTGTTGCCCATGAAACAAAAGAAGAGGGAAAGAGTGGCAACCAACATGTCACGAAAACAGGGCACAAGTAAACGGAAGATGCCCAATCATCAATAGGTATTAACTAAGTAAAATAATGCAATAAATTTATATTGATAATGATCCATTTTACTTTAACTACGTACCCATAGAGCAACCCTAGTACCAAACCCTGCAGCCCCTGTGAGCTATCAAGTACACTCCTCCACAAAAGTCCGGACATGCATCATGTTAAGCATAAGCTAGTCAAGAACACGCTCCCCTCTCACCATGTCAAGCACGACGATACCCGAGTACCACCCAATTGTAGGAGAGCCAAGAAGCAAGCACTAAGCCGCCATCCGGGGTGGTTAGACCTCAGCTTAAAGCGGGTGTTGTCGGTGGAGTTTGTCGAATTAAGCCCATAAATTCCCGGGAAATTGTCTGAACTACACGCGTCATTGTGAGCGCCACGCTTGGGCATTGCTCAAGCGCTCATACCAAGCTGCATACTTCTCCGTGTTCCACATAACCGTATTTTGGGGGGCTTTTTGGAGGGGGTTTGGAGGCGTGGGTGCCGTGTTCAATGCGCGAGGTTTGGCTTGCGGGTGTGTGAATAGAGCACGGAAGTTCACGCCGCTGGCACGGGTGATTTTTTGGAAAGCAAGCGAGCAAAAACGCACATGACGCAGGTTTGGATAAACACTGCGCGTTGTAAACATGCGAGGGCGATTGGCTTAGGAGAGGGGCGAGGTCCAACTTGGCCGTTAGGGACGCATCACGTTGACGGTGGTGTTTGGAATGCTTGGGTATGTGCTTGTGCCAACCACACCCGCCCCACGCGTGGCACGCGTCGGGAATTAGGCTCGGAGGTCAATAGGCTCGGAGGTCAATAGGGATGAAGAGTCGTAAACATATATCGACAAACCCCGCACAAATCGTCTCAGGAGGTGAGCCGACTTCGATGGGTGTTGCTTGGCACTGCGGCTGAGCTTTGCCGGAATCATTCGTAAATTAAAATAATTCACAACAAATCGATTTGTGTGTGTTTGAACTCCGGAGTAGGTGCGTTCGACGCGCATAGAAAAGACGCGTCCAACGGTACCTGTTATAAAAAGTTTGCGGGCGGGCGGATGCGGGCGCGGGCGCAATAACCCCAAGTACACCAGCCCGGCAGTGTTCGAACTCGCCCCTCGCAGTGGTCGGCGCATTCCATTTTGCGCGCAAAAGCATTGCCTGGGATTTCAGGATATTTGTCAATAAAATCGACGCATGGTTACATTTTCTACTTGCGAAGGTGCGAAATCTTGTCCAGACTTTTGTGGAGGAGTGTAGCTCTCGTCTCCACAACTACGCGCCCGTTACCATCTGGCTAGCCGCAATAGAAAGACGCTGTCGTAGAGAGAAGAGTTCGATACAGAAGAGATAGGTGCCATACCTAGCCTAAAGATTCTACTACGTTTAGCCGCAATACGCTGCCGAACGTAGCCCTCCTTTCCACGAGTCAGTGACAGCCAATAGAGCATCTCTCGCCGTGTTCTCGCCTCCTTCGAATAGGCCGACTCTGATTCGGAAAGGGAAGCGAGATGTCCGGACGTGACCGCCGGGAGCGGGAGCGAGACAGGGACCACGGCCGGGATCGGGATCGTGACCGTGAAAGGGACAGGGACCGTGGGAGGGATAGGGCCAAAGATCGTGAGAAGGACAGGCGAGTGCTGGACGGTGCCGCGAGTAGCTGCGGTGAGCTGCGGCGCGACTCGAGCGCTGAAGCACTTCGAAACTGATGCGCGTTGGGTGTTTTACCGGTAGGGACGAGCACCGGCGCAGACGGAGCCGGAGTCGTAGCCCCCGGAGGCGGCACCGCAGCCGCAGTAAGGACCGGGGGGAGCGGAAGGGGGTGAGGTTTGAGGGCGACGAGAAGAAAGAGAGCCGGCGGAGCCCGGGGCGAGAGCGGGAGAGGGGCGACTTCCGACCGGAGAGGCCCGTGAACGAGCAGTTCATCAAGGGCCAGGAAGAAGAGGAGGAAGGGGAGCACAAGGCCAAGAAAGTGGAGGTGTGCTGCTACTTTCAGTCCACCCTTACCTCGGATAAGACCACGCACTCGTGGTGGGCGCATTTTGTTGCCTTGTTGCTCGATGGCAAAGGTAACGGAGTATGGGGTGCATCGTGATGGCCACTTCATCCTGAACTATACATGGTGCTCATTAGTTAGGGAAGCATAGCTAGGCTTGCTGTCTTGGGTAAAGCAATGCGAGGCTGCTGGCAGTCCCTTCACCCCTCTATGTGCCTTCTATTCCCGCCCTGTGCAGCCGCTGTCACTGGAGGAGCTGCTGAAGAAGAGGAAGGAGGAGGAGGCGGCGCTGGCAAAGGTGAGAAGAAGACATGCAGTCAGTGCTACTGTCGCCCTTTGAAACCCAGGGAGGCTAGAAGGGTGCTGCTACTCAGACCCCAAGCAGTCGCCTGATACTGCCTCCCAATATCATTGAGCTGCAGCAATGTTTTCACCCATTCTCACAAGCTGCCGGGTTTGGGCCTATGAAGCTGCATTACACAACGTTTATTCTCCCCGTCACTCTCTCCTATCTCGCCCTGTTTATCTGGCCTGCAGTCTGCTGTCTTTGTCTCACGTTTGTTTGCGTCGACAGCCGATGTTTCTGACGAAGGCGCAGAGAGCCGAGTTAGCTCTGAAAAAGAGACAGGAAGAAGCAGAGGGGCAAAGGGCCAGGCAAGCTCACCGTCCCATACCCACATAGCGCTCACTCGCTGTGCATCAGTGGCTGGCCATGGCTGGGCCATTGATGAATGAGAGAAAGGGCATTGTGTGTGCAGGTTGGAGGCGATAAGGAGCCAAAATCAGCAGCTTGCCGCAAGTATGCGCAGAGGTGAGCATGGCAATGAATGCCTTCTACACTTTTCTTCTGCAGGTTAGGATTTTGTAGGAAGGTCTGGGGTCAGGGGCCTCATATCTCTTCGCGTGCCTTGCGTCTGGTTAGACCGTGACCATGACGGCCGGCATGTGGGGCGGGTGAATGAGAGCGCGAGGGCGCGCCACATGAGCAAGGATGACGTTGACAGGCTGAAGGAGCTGGAGAGTATCAAGCAGCAGTACTTGGGCCAAGAGAAGGTGTGGACATTTTGTCTCGGCTGTTGCCGCCGCTCAGTGATCAGCGGGGCCTGAGCTGTTAATGGAACATCATCTAACCAGATGAGAGACAAGCTCGGGCTGTCTCTTCCATTATCAACCTTTGATTCGTGCTGCAGGTGAAGAAGAAGGTCATGAAGGCTTCTGACAAGTTCAAATTCAATTTTGATTGGGAGAACAGTGAGGATACCTCCAAGGATTTCAATCCTCTGTACAACAACCTGCACGGTGCGTGTAGCTCCTCCCTGCATTTGCTGCTGTGGGGAGGTGTTCATTTTTCGTGGTGACGCAGAATTGGTGTGTGTGGGCTGTCGAGCACAGAGGCCCCACTGCTGTTTGGGCGTGGTATGCGGGCGGGGGCGGACCGGCGGGAGCAGAAGAAGCAGGCGGCACAGCATGAGCGGGAGCTGCTGACTAAAATGCGCGGTGGGAAGGAGCTGACTGCCGAGCAGAAGGAAAGGGAAGTGAAGGCTGAGCAGAGGGCCGACAAGGTATGTGCACACGCGCTGACGGCTCATATCTCGGGTGTTGCTTAACTATCACATGTGTTGCATGGTGGTTTTCTGTGGCTATGGAGTGTGCTAACATAAAAAGTTGATCCTGTGTGGCTGCTTGTAGTACGACCGTGGCGACATGCAAGTGTCCACCCACTGGAGCACAAAGAAGCTAGACGAGATGACTGAGCGTGACTGGCGCATCTTCCGGGAGGACTTCAACATCGCCTACAGAGGCTCCAACCCCCCTCTGCCCTACCGCTCCTGGGATGAGTGCCCTCTGCCGAAGACTCTCAGAAAGTCTGTGGACAAGGTAAGAGCGGGTTTTGTGTGTGTGCGTGTGTGTGTGTGTGTGTGTGTGTGTGCGTGTGCGTGTGTAGTAATGTGCGTATACTTCTGTGTGAAGAGGGTATTAGTTATGTGAATGTGGAGGCGGGGTTAACGTTTCTGTGTATGCGTGTGTATGTGTAAGTATATGAGCGTGTGGGTGTTTGTGTGTTTATGCGCCTGTTCGTTTTTGTGTCTGTGCGTGTGCATTTGTGTGTGCCTCGTAATTTGTCTGTGGCCTTTTTTTATATGCGTGTCTGTACGTGTTCGTGTGTGTATATACATTCTGAGCATGTGCAGATGTCTAAGTGTTTTTTGTACGTATCTGCGCGTCTACACGTGTGTTAGTGGATATGCGTGTGTGTGTCTGTTAATTCGTATCTGCGTTCTTTTGCATATGTGTGTTGCTCCGCGCGCGCGTGTGTTTGTTTGTGTGTGTGTGTGTGTGTGTGTGTGTGTGTGTGGTCTCTCATGGTGCCTATCCTCTCATCCCTCTTCGTGATGACTTTGCAGGCGGGCTACAAGAAGCCGTCCCCCATTCAGATGGCGGCCATTCCGATTGGTCTGCAGCAGCGCGACGTAATCGGGCTGGCCGAGACAGGTAGTGGAAAGACCTGCGCGTTTGTCCTCCCCATGCTGATCTACATCCTGAAGCAGCCCAAGATGACAGAGGAGATCGAGGTACGGCACCCCCCTTCGATCCCAATTCGCTCTGCGTATAATCCTACGAAACTGTCGCTCAGGCTTTGCGTCCGCTCCGCAGGCTGAGGGCCCCTACGCGCTCATCATGGCGCCAACCCGCGAGTTGGTGCTCCAGATTGACGAAGAGACAAAGAAGTTGGCTGAGTACACAGATTTCAGGGTGACGCATGTTGTGGGTGGGCAGTCCATTGAAGAGCAAGGGTTTCAGCTACGTAAAGGGTGCGAGATTGTGGTTGCCACGCCAGGTGGGTCGCCTTCCGCTCTTGTCATCGTGTAGGTATTTAAGAGTCGACTGGTCAGCTGGCGCCGGGGTAGGGGTGCTATGTCTGAGGGCAGGCGCATGTGGTACTTGTATTCATGCTGTATAATCTTCCTAGGTGTATGAGAGATATGGGAGAAGAGGAGGAGCATGTGGGGCGTCGACCAGTGCTGAAAAACGCCTGCATGTTTCTGCCTGCTGCAGGTCGTATGATTGATTGTCTGGAGCGGCACTACGCGGTGCTGAATCAGTGTAACTACGTCGTGCTGGACGAGGCTGATCGGATGATTGATATGGGGTTTGAGCCTCAGGTGGGTTTGCGGGTGGGATGGGGCGCTGTGGATATGTGGATTGCCTTTGGATGTAGCAGCGCATAGGGGGTCAGGCTGATAGGTCGTACCGTGGTGGCAGGTGCTTGGCGTGATGGAGGCGATGCCGTCCAGCAACCTGAAGCCAGAGGCGGACGACAGCGTCCTGGAGGAGGACAAGGTGTACCGCACCACCTACATGTTCTCTGCGACCATGCCTCCCGCCGTGGAGCGCATCGCGCGCAAGTACCTGCGGCGGCCGGTGGTGGTGCAGATTGGCTCCGTCGGCCGCGCCACCCTCAATGTGACGCAGGAGGTCAAGATGCTTCAGGGCAAGAGCCCCGACGCGCAGAAGATTGCTGCTATAGAGGAGTACCTGTACCAGGTGGGACTCACTGTTCACAGCCCATTGCTCTTCGCGTCCTAGAACTGGTCACAGGAAGGATGCTATGGCGTGCGAGGTTGCATGTTGGTGTGTTGCAGTTGGTATGTGTCGTTACGGTATTTTGTGGTATGGGTTGTGCAGATGGATGGGAAGCCCACCATTGTGTTTGTCAACACGCGTGCGCACTGCGACCAAGTCACCCGCGCCCTGGAGCACTCCGGCCACGCCTGCGCCGTGCTTCACGGCGGCAAGGCGCAGGACGCGCGAGAGGTGTCGCTGGAGGGGTTCAAGTCGGGGAAGTACAACGTGCTGGTGGCCACCGATGTGGCGGGCCGCGGTATCGATGTGCAGGACGTCGCGTTGGTTGTCAATTACGACATGCCCAACACCATCGAAGCCTACACTCATCGCATTGGCCGTACCGGACGTGCCGGAAAGAAGGTGTCGACTCATAACGCACGCTGTGCACTCTATTCCAATCATGTTCTGTACAGTGCTGACGTAATGTCCATGCCCTCGTTTTCTCTGTAGGGCATTGCTGTCAGCTTGGTCACGGGTGCAGACACCGAGATTTACTTTGACCTCAAGAAGTTGCTGACCGACTCTCAGCAGGTGCGATTGACCTGCCCCACGTTTCTGTTGCATCCTTGGGGTTGCAAGGTGAGGCTTCGTGGTATGATCAGGTGCCTAACACTGTTTCACTCCCCGTCCAGGCGGTGCCCCCCGAGTTGGCTCGACACGAGGCGTCAAAGATTGACCCAAAGTCACAGGCAGGGAAGCAGAAGAGGAGCGACACGGTTTACGCGTCCAAGTAGAGTTGCTGGGTCGGGAGAGAGATGCTGTCCGGCATGAGCTACCGATGGGTCGACGTGCCACTGTTTTCTTTCGAAGCTCCGGCTACGGCTTGTGCTCACGTGGTGGAGTGAGTTCGGTTGTAAACGGAGACACTCGTCCTCTGTCAATCCTGTCGCCACATGTCTGTGATTGTCAGCATTTCGCTTTTATCAGTATGCGGCACTCGTCTTCTTTCTATTTTACGTCTGCGTGCCGTGTCGCTGTACCCTTGTGATTGCTGCGGTGCTGACTCGCAAAGGATGGTATCGTATGAGATTGGGCTGTAGCGCATCATGGGTAAACACCTGGTGTCGAAATTATGCACTGCTGTTAATTGGACCCGTTTGATTTTATTGATGCACTGGTCGTTCAGCATTGCAGTCATTGAAGCCTGCCTGGCGCCAGTGTTCCTATCTATTTCGTACCATTCAGGCTGTAGTTGCTTTTGTTTTGGGATTTACGGACGAATTGTCATCAAACATAATGCAGCTGTATTTGCGTTGGCATCCCAAATCCGGAGCCCAGTGTGTTGTCAATGCAGGGCTTGGCTACATCTTCAACTCTTCATCCCCATGACCGAGACCGTCCCTTGTCTCCCAAGACCCAGTGACAGATAGGCGCACATTGAACATGCACCACGGACGGAGTCTCCTTCAGTTTGCCGTCGTAGGGCTGGATTTTGTTCCATTATAGTCAGAGAAGTTGCTATGATAGTCCTGTTACATAGCATACTTTGCTCAACCATATGCCGTGCCACTTCGAAGCGTTTGTAGCAGCCCTGAAACTTTATGTTCCTCGTCATTGGTTCCCGGATGATACAATTCTTCCCTTCACACTTCCATTTCCGACGGTCATGATGCCCTTTATGTGCGGCTGAACGACGACACCCCTTGTAGTGCTGCGGCTACATTTTCTCATGCGTTTTCATACTTATTCTATATCAGTGTCCCATTTCATCCAATGGCTACACCACCTCCTCCGCATTTCCCGCATCGAATCCTCACCTACTTTCAAACAACAAACCCGCAAACACTCCTCCTTCTTCTCTACCCGTACCCACCCACGCAAAGTAAACATCCCTCCCACCAAATACTCCATGGGGGACTAAAGCTCCGACCTACTCGGGAGAGGGTAGACAAGGAGAAGCCCCGGCCTAAACTTGTGCATTGAGTTTCCTTCACTGCATATTCTGCAAGAAGGCCCTTACGCAACAATGAAATGAAATTGTTTACAGCAATACCGAGTTAACGGCTGCTTTCTCTGGGCGCTCCATTTATCTGCGCCCTAGAGGACTTACGATAGGGTTTACACCGTGAACCACTACTCCCAACCTCTCCATTGGCAGTAACAACACCTTCAAAATCATGGGTGTAAACAATTTTGATTTTTCTTCTATAATCATTTTTTCTGCAGCATACAATTATGAAATAACTACAAAATTTCGCTACTATGTTTCTCGTCCCTTTTCTCGTTTTCTTCGCCGGTTTCGTTTTCATGGCAGAGTTCCGTTTTCTTCGCCGGTTTCTCTGTTTTCCCGTCCCTTTTGTTTCCCCTCCCACTTTCCCTGTCCGTGCTGATCTTGTTCTTCTTGTAATCAATTTCATCCACGATACGCGTGGGGTCCACGCGCATTATTTCTATGATTACAAAAAACAGAGTGAGAGACACAGGGTATGTGTGCATGCTTACAAAAACACTACCAGCACACAATGTGTGTGTGTGTTTGTGTGTGTGTCTGTGCGTGTGTGTCTGTGTCTGTGCGTGTGTGTCTCAGTTTGTGCTTTTGTTTATGTGTGTCTCTGTCGGTATGTGCGAAATCAGCATGAAGGCATTCCTTAGCCAAAACTTCGGGCTGTGGGTTCTCGTAAACAATAAAACGAGGATGCATCAGTAAAACCTAATAACATAATAATGTTATTTAGGGCTTTAGGGTTTCCTAATAGTCCGCATTTAATACTTCGCCTCCCCCGAAGATATAAATGCCTTACTTTTAGGCGGTGTCCCCCCTTCCCTTCATGGCGCCATTCACTTTACAGGAAATGGGAGGTTTTTCCAATTATGGCGCCAAGCCCTCCCTCATAAATTGCTTTCTTTGTAGTTCATGTATCGCACTCCCGAAATGTTTGGCTCCGTGAGATGGACCTTGCTCCTTCTCGCATTACTCGAATGGGCCGACGCCCGGACGGGTAGGGCAAACCTTTCTTGGTCAGTGCCGGGAATGCATTAATGTTTGTTTGCATGTCACAAAGGTTTGGTTCAAAGTTGGTGAAACTCCAACACTGGCCTCGTGTGGGGTTAGCGCAGTACGGTACGGTTCTCGTACAATGGTGCGTAATGCACTCACACGAGCGTCGCCTACCCGGGAGCATGATCGATGATGAGTTTGAGGTTTGTGTCGAGCTTCCGCTCTCAGTCATGCTTGCAAAACGCCGCATGTAGATGGTGCAGATGCGGGCTTACCTGCCAGTCCCATATTCCGGGGGCGCTAAAAATAAATAAACAAACCTTCGCCTCATCCTCGCGACGTGAATGTACGGGCACCCGTACTACTACTATCTGGGCACTGCGGCCGTGCGGTGGGACCAAGTCGTCTGATGGGGCGAAGATGAAGCACGAGGAGGAGGTCATCGCCTTCATTCCGTCAACGCAGCGCCGACTATCGTGCGTTGTCGCTCACTATCCCTACAATTCTCAAGCTGCACCAATAGCAGCCTCCTTTTTTTGGAACGTCCTAGGAAGCGGGACACCAATACGACTCGCCTGGGCGCCAGACCTTGCCACACCCGAAGTGTGTCTACTTTATATCGGCCCACGTTTTACAAATCCCGTTTGTCTCGACCGAACCATCCGAAGTTCCGTGTAGCGTGATGGGGGCTGCTAGGACCACCCGTACCCTTGCGAATTCCTTCCCGACAATCACGGCGAATCAGTATCATGACCGGCGTGTGGCGACCACGCATCGCCGTGCCGCTGAGGTCGTCGTCGGGAGATCGACTTTCCGCACCCGACGCGGCGATGTCGTCCGCAGTTACTCTCAGAAAAGCGACGACGTTCCCCCGTCCGACCGAAGATACGCAATGCCGTTGCTGAATTTCCCGCTGAAGCCCTTCTCCTCCAGAGCGACAGTCTTCAAAGAGGTACGACACTCTCGGGGCCGCTGGCCCGCTCTCTGTCGACTCGCCTTGCCCTGCTCCGGTGCCTTCCATACCACCGCCGACAGAATTGCCCACACCCGACTCGCCTCCCGCGAAACAAAACGCGACCCGACAATCCTGCCGCGGAGCTGCGTTTATCACGGGGGCGCTGCCGCGTCTGTCTCAGGTGGTTCCCGGGAGAATTTTCACGCTGGAGCAGGAGCAGACCTTCGTTACCATCTGCACAAACACCCGCTGCACCATCGTCGTCCTCGCTGACGCCTCCCTTTGGGTCCACTGCCCCGTCGCACCCACAAAGGAGTGCCTCCGATTCATCCACTCCATCGGGTACGCACACCCTCCTCCTCCCTCGCACCATTTAGCCTGAACCGACGATCACCTCAGAGCTGCCCACTGACTCATTGTGTCCGGTCTGTTTATTGTCACAGTCGACCGGTGAAGTACATCGTCCTGTCGACCTTTGCGGTGGAGCACAAGATCTACCTGGGCCCTTTTGCCAGGAAGTTCCCAGAGGCAGAGGTGCTGATTATGAGGGCCCAGTAGGGCGAGACGTGAGGGAGGAATTAGGGGAGGGGCTGGTCTAATGCCGGTGTGTGTCAAATGGGGAGGGGGTGGTTACCCGACATCTTTTTATTGGGCACAGCTTACCCCCGTCTAGCTTAAAGCTCCCCTTCTCCCCCGTTTGAAATGCTGCTGGTGGGGTTGAACAGGTGTGGGTGGCGCCCCGGCAGTGGACCTGGCCGCTGAATCTTCCTCTCCAGTTCCTGGGCGTCCCGCGAGTGGACGGAGTGTTGGAGGAGGGGTGCGCCACGCCGTGGGGGGATGAGATCGAGCACAAGGTGAGCTGGCCCATCCGACATTGGCTGCTGTAGGGAAGGGGGGGGGGGGGGGGAGGTGTGTGTGTGTGTGTGTGTGTGTGTGTGTGTGTGTGCGTGTGTGTGTTCGTGTGTGTGTGTGCGTGGTGTGTGGAGGGGAGGAGGGCAGCGGAGGAGAGGGGGAGGGCGAAGAGGGGGGGAGGGGGGTGTGGGGATTTCCAATTATCTCATTATATCATTAGTTGAAATCAAAGTGCGTCTCTCCAAACCCTAGTTTATAGGAGTCCTCATACCTGCTCACACTGTAGACAGTTGTCCGTGCGCACTGTATGGATCCCCTGCACTGGCGTTTGCGGTTGTGTTGACGTGCGTGGGGTGGTGGGTGTGGGGGGACGCCTGCTGCACCTCCGGGTTCCGTGTTTTGTCAACTGGCTGAAGGGACTTGCAGAACCTAACCCCGCACAAGTTCCACTCTCTCTCTCTGCCCGGTCAGTTGGTGTGACATTGTCACAAGCTGCGGATGAAGTAAGGGACGATGCTTTGGGGCGCGCAGTGAATGATGGAGGTGCCCCCAAAGAGAGAGGCAATACGCAACATAGGCTTGAAATTAGGGAAGAGGAAGCGTCACTTATATCGTCGGGACGCATTTGATTTATTATCAAAGTCAATTGATAGAACGGGCGTCCATTTATTTGGTCATCGACAGAGGTATTTTGCTGAGTGTTTCATGATTACTTGACTGTGAGAATGTAATGTGCAAAGCGCATGGAAAGGCCTTTTGTTACCCGTCCCCTTTTTCCCCTGTCCGTGCTCATGTGGTTCTTCTTGTAATCCAGTTACACATGTACAGGAACTCGCCTAAATTGGATATGAAGAGTGTAATGGGATGTGATGCGCAGTCTCCATATCCAATAAGCACAGCTCCAATTAAAAAACAATTGGCGCAACGAATATGAATTGTTTTATTAACCCTTTCCTTCCATCAACAAACAACTCCCCGACACCACCAACGACACCGTTCACAGGTTCAAAACAACGCTCCAACCTTCCCTCGGCGCCACACCGACAACAAGCCAAGCAAATATTCACATACCCAGCGTGTCTTTTGTTGTTACGGGTACCTTTGGTTATGGGCGCCGAAGGTTGTTTTTCCTTTCTTAGCGTATCTTTGTTCTATATTGTGATCCTCTGTTTCCTTTTGTAGTGGACTTTGGCGAGGAGGGGGGGGGGGATGAGGCCATTGTGGTTTGGGAAGGTGGGTATTATTGGGACGGGAGTGACAGTTCCCAAGGCCAAGGATCAAGTGTCTATGTTGTCGATGTCGATGTCGATGGACGTGGGGTCTTGCAACGTCGATGTTGACGATATATCGAATTGTCGATGTTATTGTATGCTTTTGATATCGATGGGAATTAAAGCCGATGTAATCGCCGATGTATATCAATGTTTGGGACGATGCATCGACACATCGGACATTGATAGTTGATGTTTTCCTGCTAATGTTGCTCGTTTATTATGGCATTATAGATGGTTGCGCTACTGCCATCACGTTAGAGTTGATGTCGCAGTCTAGCGCATTGATGGCACCATGGACGGAGGACACTTCCGTTAATACGGAAATATTGTCGACAATGCATCGATGCCTGATCCCTAGCCTTAACAACTCCTAGGGTGCCGTGCTCAATGGCAGGTGTTGATTTGCGACGCGGGGGTGGGCCCGTTTGTGGAGGTCGATTTCTTTCACCGCCCTACCAAGACGCTCATCGTGACGGACGCTGTGGTCTGCGTGCCGGAATTCCCGCCCGAGGTGCTCGACAGATACAATCCCTCCGCGCTGTTCGAGTCGGCGGCGGACGAGTCGCTTGATGCGGAGAGTGGGGGAAGAGGGCGGCTGGAGGTGGCGGAGGGCGACGCTCGCGGGCTGCGGCGACGCGGGTGGGCGGTGATGTGCCTTCGCGTCGCTTTCCTCAAGCCCATCACTGGCGTGGAGGGCACCTTCCGTAAGCTCTACGGCCGGCTTCTGGTCTCTCCCCTCATCGAGATCCTGGTTTTTTCGAAGGTAGGGCCCGCTTATAATTCTTGTTGTGCTACGTGATTCAAAGGTAAGACTACTAAATGCGTCCTAGCGGGTTTCCAATTTTTAAAACTGGCTGGGATGGAACATATGACATATGTGACATAGAGGTCTCTGACAATATACAAGCGGAGAGAATAACAGCGGAGAAGGACCAAAGAGGGAAACATAGACAACGGGGTCACGAAATAATGACACGGCAACCGGAAACTTCACACGGAGCATAAAACGCGGTCGAAACCCGAGAGGTCCAACTCGATGGTGGGAAATTAAGTAACACGGCGAGGCACTATCCCTTACTTCCGACCTTGAGTTTTCATCTCGCATTTATCCTGTGAATATAAGGGGGCGAAGTAATGTTCGTCGATGGTTGAAACGCCCTTGATTGTTTGGTTTCAAATTTAGGTCCACCTTGGTCCGAGCAGCGTTTCCTTTAAGCCTTAGCCAACCTTTGGGTTCCTATCATTTTGTGCATTATGCGTTGTTCCATCAGGCGCTGCCGAGTGTGCGGAGGTGGTGCGATGCCATTTCCTCCGAATGGCGCTTTGAACGCGTCATCCCTGCCCACTACGACGCACCCATCAAGGCCGGCCCCGCAGACTTCCGCCGCGCCTTTGACTTTGCGTACATTGATGAAACTGGCTCCGCGCGGGGGCTGCCATCTACAACCAAAAGGTGACCGCTCTCTTTTTGCCCCCCTCGTGTGACTTGCCAAACAAACATGATGATGTGTGTTTTTCACATTTTGTGTGTAAAAAATGTATGCATGAAGGTTATTCACGTGACCACCTAAAAGCTGTCTTTTGTCGGACTGTGCTAGGGGAGGACTGTCAAACGTGTTTCAGAAGCTTCGATCCGTATTGCCAACACGAGCGGCAAGCCCGAGTTTGGAGGATGAGAAAGTGACATTGAGGGAAATTAACAAATTTCTCGTTAACACAGGGGTGGCAAACGCGCCGATGGACGATTAGCAACAAATCTATGCATGCAAGAATTGTACGTACCAGCGCTATGAAACCGTGCGTGGTGCGTTTTTGTTGCTCACAGCGGTTGTCTTGCCATACGCACGTTTCCGCGGTAGCACGATGCAATAATGAAAATGGAAAAAATGAAAATGATTTACAACTATGACCAGTCAGAGTATGGTTGCTGTCTAAGGGCCTTCTTGCAATCTAAGAGTAGTATACAAAATTTAGGCCGTAGGGTCTCCTTGTCCATCTTCTCCGAGGGTGTGTTGGGGCTTTACTCCCCCCTACGGGGTTCCTGGTAAAGTAGGGTTTCAGTTGTGGGATTGGTTGGGTGGGTAGGGTGAGAAATGTTGGTAGGAACTTGCTTGTAAGTGGCGAAGGGTTTGATACGGTAGATGCGGAGCATGTGGTATAGCCATTGGACCGAGTGTATATGTAGACGAGAGATGATACGGGTAGTGTCGCGGGTTGGGGGTTTGGGAGGGTTTGTCCGGTGGATCAATTCTAGGGTTTATGAGGGTAGTGATGTTGGTGTGTGTGAGGGTGTGGGGTGCCCCTCTGCGGCTCATGACTATGGGCATGATGTCCACCTCAGTGCTAGCCGTATGCGAGGCGGTCCAATATTGGAGGTGTTACCTTGAAGGTTGCTCTAAGTTCCTTGTCGTGACAAACCACGACACATTGTGACACTTGCTCAGCCATCCGAACAACATGTTGAATAAGCGGCGAGCTATGTACATGCGGGACTTGAAGCCACTTGTGGGCACGATGACACTTGCGTACCGCAAAGAGCCATGAACGAAGATTATCCGTTAAGTCGGAAACCATACTTCGTACCTCATGCCACAATTCCATCATGTTGGGATGGCGAGGTTCCATCATATGCAGATTTACGACGGAAGTCCCAACCGTTGTTTAACGACGCGGAGTTAAACTCAATGATATTGTTAACGCGTTGCGGTTGAGCCATGACTTCGTTGATCTCATTCGCGAGGGGTACTCCCAAGACTTGTTTTATGGGGACGAGGGTAAGCTGACGAAAGACAACCGGACTGAAGTAAAAAATGGGTACTTTTGGCGTCTCGATCGCCTTTGCGTCCCGCGGAACTTTGAGTTGCGACTAAGATTTATCTCTTAACTGCACGGTAGTCAGTCAGCAATTCACATAGGAGTTGCTAGCACTCTTGCGTAACGTGCTTGTTGACGTCGAGCGAGCGCCATACCCTAGCGCTGCTTCCCGGCTTTCCGCCGTCATCTCCAACACCCGCGTCCCACCGTTGATCCGTCCATGCCCTCCTCGCCTCCACACACTCTTCAAGATAAAGTTTTCACCCCCCCAAATGTTACTATTATAAGAATGCTAACTAGTTATTAGTTACACATAGCTATTGTAAGCTATTCTAAATATGTGTAATACATGTCTAGATCGGACAATCCGATGTACTGTTTGTTTTGCATACAAAGCTGTCGCTAGGCTACATCTCTCCATGTGACTGTCCTTCTGTGTGATTGTGACAGTAACTAAGCGTACGTTAGTTATCTTCCTCTTTGACCGTGTATGCATGGTTCAACACGTTATGGGCCCCCGCCTCAAGTCACTCACACGCGACCAACTCTGTTCGGCGAGCTGCGATCAGCGGCTCCCCCGCGAAAGGCAAGTGTTTCTACCTAACAAGTACTTAACTCATGTAGTCAGTGTTACCGCCAGTATATCATGCGTGATAAAACCCACCCACACCCAACCCATGTCAGCTGCTCGAGGACAAATGTCAGCCACCCACACCGGCGCACTCGCCGTGTGCGGATAGGGTGCACACATGCCCAAGCAAGAGACCGGGGGGGGCGCAGTGGTGGGCGAATACGCATATATAGGGTGCACGCCGGCTAGACTCATAATTATCTCTTTTTTAGAGACCCTTAGCACTCAGCCACCAGCGACTACCTTCCCATGTCGCGGCCGTGGCCTCGACTTGTGCCCCACTATGGGTGGAGGACACAGAAAAGGTGCTTTGAGACACCCCGGGGCTACATGCCGAGGGGTCGCCGGGCATCATGCCGTCTCTCTGCAACCGTTGTTAGGTACAAGTCCGGCTAGTAGTTCTCATCGCTGCATGTCGTTACCCACGTGTCGTCACGGCACCGAAAACTCACTCGGACGACCTCCCACCCCTTGCTTCCAATGAGGGTCACAACTCTCAACATAGCTCCCTCGCCCCGCCTCCCGATGCAATCGCACTCGTGCTCGAGCAAATGGCGCTCATCAACGCCCGTCTTGACGCGAAGGCGCCCGAAACAGCTGCACAACGCCGTCGTGATACGCAACGCGACATTCCGCGCGACGTTCAACGTTCAAGGGTATCTTAATACGGCGCCCGCCGGCGGCGCAGCGGCGGCGGCCCCGGAGAGGGGTGCGCTCGCAGGCCCGTCGGCACCTACCTCTACCTTCACGCGGTGGGCGCTGGTAACCCCATAGCCGTGCCAAGCCTGGCACGGTAGGGGCTGAACGAGGTACCGACAGCTGCGATCCGCGGGATCAGCAGCTGTCGGGAACCCCTGTACGGAGGGTTTTGGAAAAACATAATATCCGTACACCGGCACATGGATCTCCCGCTCGGCCAGTCCGATATGTCTTTTTCGCGACTAAATACTCGCAGATACTCTCCCGACGATGGGGCGGGGGCGGCGTTTGCGAAATATTTTTTGGCGAAGAGGGGTACGGACGGATCAGCGGAGGGACGAGGGTGTTGGAGATGGCGGCGGACAGCAAGGAAGCAACGCTAGGGCACGGCGCTCGCTAGTAGTCGCCAGCCATGCGAGAGCCTTAGGTCTCCCCTGGGGGCGAGGCCTATTGCTACGCAGGACGGAGGTTGGTCGCAGCCGGAGGAGCGGCACGGTCTGGCGGCGGCGGTCACTAGGATCGCCCGCCGCCGGAAAAGCTTGGTACGGGGGTTTTTGGAAAAATTCCCGTACCCACCATCTTTTGAGGACCGGCGACTCGATCCCTGTGTTCCTCCAACCCCTTCCCTAGTCGGTACCCGGTTATCGATAGGCTGCCTCTAGCAGTGTGCCTAGGGTTATCGTAACGGCACACTGCTCGTAAAGGTGGCCCCCTAACAACGTAAACCACTGGGGGAGGGCACGGACGGCCACATCGCGATCAGATAGGTGTTGGAAACAGACGGGAAAAGGACAGGGGACAGGAGAAAATCTGGCTCGGGGGCAAGAGAACCAGCCGGACACCGTCTGCAGCCTAGTTATTTTCTCTTCTCAGCCCCCGAAGGAGGAGAGAAGACTCGGCTAGGTGGCGAGCTGCGTCGGGAGGAGCGGCTAATACCTCGGGCGGGGTTGAGCACGGATCGAGACGGGACCGTGTTGTAAGTAATACCGTATACGTATTAGTTGCAGATAGCTACTGTAAGCTACTCTAGATATGATTAGTACATGTCTAGATCGGACATACCGATAAACTGTTTGACTCGGTACAGAGCTGTCGCTAGGCTACAGCTCTCTCACTTCTGTTGTCCCGACACCACGCATGTAGGTTGGTTGTCGCCGTAACTGTTCCGTTTGCGGGACTGTGACTGTAACTACGTTTGCGTAAGTTATCTTCCACACTAACTATGTTTGCATGGTTCGATAGGTTATGGGCCCCCGCCTCACGTCACTCACGCGCGACAACCTGGTTCGGCGAGCTGCGATCGACATCTCTCCCGCAGAACGCAAGTTTATCTAGACACCTAGTACTTTCAACTTGTAGTCGGCGGTATCGCCCGTATAAACTGCAATTTAAAACCCGCCACCACCCCTCTTAAGTCAGCCACCCGACGGAGATAGCAAGCCACCCACACCGACGCACTCGTCGTGTGTGGACAGGGTGCACACAGGTCCAAGCTTGAGAACGGGGGGGTGCACCATCGGGTGAATACGCATCCACAGGTCGCACGCCAGCCGTAGCTTACCTTTTTATTTTTATATTCTCCTAGCGAATCAGCCACCAGCGCAGCGCTCCATCTGTCATGGCCTTGGCCTCGACTTGTGCCCCACACTGGGTGGAGGATACAGAGAAGGTGCTCTGAGACACCCCGGGGCTACAGGCCGAGGGGTCGGCGGGCATCAGGCCGTCTCTTTGCAAACCGTTGTTAGGCACGAGTCCGGCTAGCGGTTTTTACCGCTGCCTGTTTTTTATTCCGCTCTTTCTTTTTCGCCCTCTGTCGAAATGGCGCCGAAAACTCCGCTTGTTTCACCTCCTGACTCCCCTGAGTCATGCTCTCACCAGAGCAACCTCGATCACCCCCTGGACACTCTCGCACTGCTCGTTGCGCAAGTGGCGCGCATAACAGCTCGTCTCGACTCGCAGTCGGCCGAGGGTGTTGTTGCTGCTGCGGGTGCTAATCCGCACCCCCCTGTAGCTCAGCGCCGCCACGATGCTCACATCGAACCCCGTCCGGGACAGCCACGACGGCCACACCCTCCACCTGCTTGACCATCCCCACCATGGTTACGTACCCCCGGACGCAGAAACATTCTTTGTTGCTGGGCGCCCGCCGGCGGCGCTGCGGCGGCGGCCCCGGAGGGGGGTGCGCTCGCAGGCCCGTCGGCACCTACCTCTACCTCCACGCGGTGGGCGCTGGTAACCCCATAGCCGTGCCATGCCTGGCACGGTAGGGGGCTAAACGAGGTACCGGCAGCTGCGATCCGCGGGATCAGCAGCTGTCGGAAAGCCCTGTACGGAGAGTTTTGGAAAAACATAATATCCGTACACCAACACATGGATCTCCCGCTCGGCCAGTCCGATATGTCTTTCCGCGACTAAATACTCGCAGATACTCTTCCGACGATGGGGCGGGGGCGGCGTTTGCGAAATATTTTTTGGCGAAGAGGGGTACGGACGGATCAGCGGAGGGACGTAGGTGTTGGAGATGGCGGCGGACAGCTGGGAAGCAGCGCTAGGGACGGCGCTCGCTAGCAGTCGCCAGCCATGTGAGCGCCTCGGATCTCCCCTGGGGGCGAGGCTTGAGGCTACGCAGGACGGAGGTTGGTCGCAGCCGGAGGAGCGGCACGGTCTGGCGGCGGCGGTCCTTAGGATCGCCCGCCGCCGGAAAAGCCCGGTACGGGGGGTTTTGGAAAAATTCCCGTACCCACCATCTTTTGAGGACCGGCGACTCGATCCCTGTGTTCTTCCTACCCCTTCCCTAGTCGGTACCCAGTTATCGATGGGCTGCCTCTAGCAGTGTGCCTAGGGTTATCGTAACGGCACACTGCTCGTAAAGGTGGCCCCCTAACAACGTAAACCACTGGGGGAGGGCACGGACGGCCACATCGCGATCAGATAGGTGTTGGAAACAGACGGGAAAAGGACAGGGGACAGGAGAAAATCTGGCTCGGGGGCAAGAGAACCAGCCGGACACCGTCTGCAGCCTAGTTATTTTCTCTTCTCAGCCCCCGAAGGAGGAGAGAAGACTCGGCTAGGTGGCGAGCTGCGTCGGGAGGAGCGGCTAATACCTCGGGCGGGGTTGAGCACGGATCGAGACGGGACCGTGTTGTAAGTAATACCGTATACGTATTAGTTGCAAATAGCTACTGTAAGCTACTCTAGATATGATTAGTACATGTCTAGATCGGACATACCGATAAACTGTTTGACTCGGTACAGAGCTGTCGCTAGGCTACAGCTCTCTCACTTCTGTTGTCCCGACACCACGCATGTAGGTTGGTTGTCGCCGTAACTGTTCCGTTTGCGGGACTGTGACTGTAACTACGTTTGCGTAAGTTATCTTCCACACTAACTATGTTTGCATGGTTCAATAGGTTATGGGCCCCCGCCTCACGTCACTCACGCGCGACAACCTGGTTCGGCGAGCTGCGATCGACATCTCTCCCGCAGAACGCAAGTTTATCTAGACACCTAGTACTTTCAACTTGTAGTCGGCGGTATCGCCCGTATAAACTGCAATTTAAAACCCGCCACCACCCCTCTTAAGTCAGCCACCCGACGGAGATAGCAAGCCACCCACACCGACGCACTCGTCGTGTGTGGACAGGGTGCACACAGGTCCAAGCTTGAGAACGGGGGGGTGCACCATCGGGTGAATACGCATCCACAGGTCGCACGCCAGCCGTAGCTTACCTTTTTATTTTTATATTCTCCTAGCGAATCAGCCACCAGCGCAGCGCTCCATCTGTCATGGCCTTGGCCTCGACTTGTGCCCCACACTGGGTGGAGGATACAGAGAAGGTGCTCTGAGACACCCCGGGGCTACAGGCCGAGGGGTCGGCGGGCATCAGGCCGTCTCTTTGCAAACCGTTGTTAGGCACGAGTCCGGCTAGCGGTTTTTACCGCTGCCTGTTTTTTATTCCGCTCTTTCTTTTTCGCCCTCTGTCGAAATGGCGCCGAAAACTCCGCTTGTTTCACCTCCTGACTCCCCTGAGTCATGCTCTCACCAGAGCAACCTCGATCACCCCCTGGACACTCTCGCACTGCTCGTTGCGCAAGTGGCGCGCATAACAGCTCGTCTCGACTCGCAGTCGGCCGAGGGTGTTGTTGCTGCTGCGGGTGCTAATCCGCACCCCCCTGTAGCTCAGCGCCGCCACGATGCTCACATCGAACCCCGTCCGGGACAGCCACGACGGCCACACCCTCCACCTGCTTGACCATCCCCACCATGGTTACGTACCCCCGGACGCAGAAACATTCTTTGTTGCTGGGCGCCCGCCGGCGGCGCTGCGGCGGCGGCCCCGGAGGGGGGTGCGCTCGCAGGCCCGTCGGCACCTACCTCTACCTCCACGCGGTGGGCGCTGGTAACCCCATAGCCGTGCCATGCCTGGCACGGTAGGGGGCTAAACGAGGTACCGGCAGCTGCGATCCGCGGGATCAGCAGCTGTCGGAAAGCCCTGTACGGAGAGTTTTGGAAAAACATAATATCCGTACACCAACACATGGATCTCCCGCTCGGCCAGTCCGATATGTCTTTCCGCGACTAAATACTCGCAGATACTCTTCCGACGATGGGGCGGGGGCGGCGTTTGCGAAATATTTTTTGGCGAAGAGGGGTACGGACGGATCAGTGGAGGGACGTAGGTGTTGGAGATGGCGGCGGACAGCTGGGAAGCAGCGCTAGGGACGGCGCTCGCTAGCAGTCGCCAGCCATGTGAGCGCCTCGGATCTCCCCTGGGGGCGAGGCTTGAGGCTACGCAGGACGGAGGTTGGTCGCAGCCGGAGGAGCGGCACGGTCTGGCGGCGGCGGTCCTTAGGATCGCCCGCCGCCGGAAAAGCCCGGTACGGGGGGTTTTGGAAAAATTCCCGTACCCACCATCTTTTGAGGACCGGCGACTCGATCCCTGTGTTCTTCCTACCCCTTCCCTAGTCGGTACCCAGTTATCGATGGGCTGCCTCTAGCAGTGTGCCTAGGGTTATCGTAACGGCACACTGCTCGTAAAGGCGGCCCCCTAACAACGTAAACCACTGGGGGAGGGCACGGACGGCCACAGCGCGATCAGATAGGTGTTGGAGACAGACGGGAAAAGGACAGGGGACAGGAGAAAATCTGGCTCGGGGGCAGGAGAGCCAGCCGGACACCGTCTGCAGCCTAGTTCTTTTCTCTTCTCAGCCCCCGAAGGAGGAGAGAAGACTCGGCTAGGTGGCGAGCTGCTTCGAGAGGAGCGGCTAATACCTCGGGCGGGGTTGAGCACGGATCGAGGCGGGACCGACGACGACCTTTGCGAGGGGGGTTTTTTACCTGCCTTTCCCCCCAAGCTCCGGCACGACCGGAGTCGCACAGGTTCCGAGGTCAGGCAGGTTCGCCTCGACCAGTTCAAGCTGGACAGCTCTGCTGATCAGCGACCCTGCAGCGGCTGGAGCAGGCCGCGTATCGTGGAGACTAGCGACATTTTATATTTCATACCTGTATGCAGACAGTACTTGTTTATGAGTATGTTTTAGACGGTATCGTTACTGCCATTGGAGAGGTTGGGATTAGTGGTTCACGGTCTACCTCAGTCTACTAAGTCCTGTATGGCATAGAAAAAGGGGGGGCCCAGAGACTCCAGCCGGTTTATACTGGTATTGGAGTGTTTAATTTCAATTTTCAAATTTATTTGTTGCTGCTACTCCTGCAGCTCCTGTTGGCGACCCCACAGTCGCCCAGCGCCGTCACGATGCGCCCCGCGAGCCCTCGCGTGCCGATGCGCACCACGACCCCTCGCGTCACGCCATCCGGGTTGATCACCTCCCACCACCTCCCCCCTTCCCCCCCACCGGATATGCCCTTCAACACCCCGGCCCTCATATCCCGGAGGCGCCCTCTCACCTCGTCCCCCCCTACCGTGACCACCCGCACTCGTACGGCCCGCCGCGTCCCATGGCCGGCCGCTCTCCCTTTCCCGGTGGCCCACCTCCTCCCTTTCATGGCCGGCACTCTCCCCCAGTCCAACATGGCGACCCCGCCACCCGTGGCCGTCGTCGCCCCACTATTGACCCGGTGGTCATCAACCGGGCGGCACACGAAGCCCCCGGCTTCGACAAGGACGCCCTCAACCGGTCCATGAAGACGTCGGTCCCCGTCATGTGCCCGACCACGGACTTTAAGCAATGGAAGAGGACCTTCCTTTATTTCCTCTCCATCAAGGCCGCATACCTCATTCCTCAGCTGGCCATCCGTGACTCCGGCGTCTCGCTCGACGAACAAGCGCAACACTACGCCTACACGCTGCTTCTCCATGCAGCCAGCGCGAATAAGCGCGCTGACCAAGCGATGAAATGCGTTTCTCCAGCACGCCTTGACTGCGCCGCTGCCGCGTGGGACATCCTTTGTGAACGCCTCGATTGTCGGTCTTTTGCTCGCTCCTTGTCCCTCCTGGACAACCTCACGGTCAGACAACGCCCTGGTCAGTCACTCAGTGACTATGTCCACTACATGCGCCAGACCTTTGACGACTACAACGACACATGCCAATTGGTTGATGGCTCCGTTGCCATCCACCCCCACCACCTCGGTCTCCTCATGCTGCGCGGTATTTCCAGCAGCGGCCCACACGGTCAGGCGAAGCAATGCGTCATCAACGCCTTTGACACGGACTACATCATGTCGGCTGATGAAGTGATGGCCAGCATTCTCCACCTTGCGCACAATATGGACGACGACACTGCTCCGGACACACCCGCTCCAACCATATCACCCCTCCCATCTCCGCGTTCGTCGCTGCGGGCCGCGGCTCGCACAGCGGTCGAGGCCCACCACACCGTAACCCTCGCGGCCATCGACCCAACAAGTGTGGCGTTTGTGGCAGCCTCAACCATCTCATGTCCGCCTGCACTGCCACGGATGACGCTATCCTTAAGTGGAATCTCGCCAAGCGTAGGCTGACAGTCCAGAAGTACGGCGCCGCCGACGGCACTCCCTGTGCTCACGCTGCGCTGCTGAGCGACGTCCCTGCCGACGACGCCCCCGCCGATGACACCGACTGCCTACCCACCCTCGAGGACTGCGTTGATGACTACGCTGACGACGAGGTGAGTGTCCCATTCAGCTCTGTGGCATTCTCCTCTTCCCTCGCCCCGGGTCGTAACCTGTCAAAGTTTTGGGTCGTTGATTCCGCCTGCTCGATTAACCTCACTGCGTTCCGAGATGACTTCGTGAAATTCACGCCCCCCTCCGCTCCCTCTCGCGTGGGCGGTGTCGGCGTTGACGTTAAGGGCAGTGGCTCAGTGCGGATTTCTGTCAGACTTGCCTCTGGCCAGCTCATTCACCGCACTCTGTATGCACTCTACACCCCTGACCTATCATCTCGCTCCGCACAGCGTATCGGCAGACTACTTAGTGTTAGCTGGATGCAAACTCACAGCGGCTGTGAATTCATATTCCCCTCCAACTCTGACACTGGTTTGCTTTTGGTACCCACAGGCATGGGTGTGCTAGAACCGTCCGGAAACGGTCTCTACCTCCTTCCCCACCAGCCAAACCTCCCTTCAAGCCCATCCGCACCGGCGGCACTTGACCCCTCACCTCAGGTTGCCCTTACTGCCCAGTGTGATCCCGTCCTATGGCACCGTCGATATGGCCACCTCAACATGCAAAGCCTTCAAGCCCAGCATACTCACGGTGTCCCGACTAGCCCTGTGTTAACTAGCGTTGTAACCAAAGTTTCTTGCGACTCTTGCTTACTTCACAAAGCCACAGCTGCACCACGCAACACAGCCGCTTGCGCGAAGCCATCCCACCCCCTCCTCAACCTGTCCGCTGACCTCTGGGGCCCAGTCAATGTCCCCTCCCCACATGGCCTCCGTTACTGCTTGCTCGTCATCGACCACCACACCAACTACATGTGGGTGCGGTTCCTTAAGTCTAAAGACGACGCATGTTCGGAATTGGAAACCATCCTCTGGGACATCAAACACCTGCATGCCCGCCATCACTCCCAGACGGGCGCGTTCGCACCGGTCCTCAAGTTTGACTCAGACTCTGTGTTTGAAGCTGCTGTCACTCGCCGGATGTGCGCACACCTCGGCGTCGGGGTGCAGTTCTCTGCCCCATACGCCCACCACATGCTCGGCAAGGCCGAACGTCCCTGGCGCACTATCCTGGACAATGCATCGGCGATGCTCCACAACATGGCCGTTCCCAACTCCATGTGGTCGTGCGCTGTCAGCACTGTTGTGTACCTTCGCAACCGCACGTACAGTCGCTCGGTCGGACCTAATGGGGGCGTCCCCCTCACACTCCTTACGTCGTCGGTGCCCAACGCCTCCAAGTTCCGCGTCTTCGGCTGCGCCGTTTTCGCCAAGGTCCCCGACAAACAACGTCGGAAACTCAGTGAAAAAGCATTTCGCGGCGTCATGGTGGGCTATCCCCTTGACGCACTCGGGTATCGTGTCTACAATCCGGAAACGCGTCGTATCACCACTTCCGTACATGTTGTCTTTCAGGAAGACACCCTAGGCTTCGACACACAACCCTCCGTCGACTCGGCCATCACCGACTCTTCGGACGACGTACCCGCAGACTCACCCATGTCCCACCCCCTTGACCTCACATTACCCACACCCCTACCCCCCACGGCAGCCTCTCGCCATGCTCGGCTCCGCTCCCACCTCATTCGCTACGGCGATATGGTTGCCCACCTGTCCGACTACCCACCAACCCTCGTAACGGCGTGTTGTGATCCTGAACAAGGAAAAGCTCAAGAGGACATCTTTGAGCACCCTCACGTCCCCGACCTTGTCACTGGTCCCCCACACACACATGCCGGCACGTCCCCTAATGTCATCGCCCTCCTCTCCGCCCGAGAGTGTGTGGAACCAAAATCCTACCGGGCTGCACTGGACAGCGCCCAAGCCCCCCAATGGCAAGCCGCTATGCAACATGAGTATTCCTCCCTCATCAGCAACGGCACGTGGGACCTTGTGGACCTCCCCCCCGGCCGCATGGTCGTTAACAGCATGTGGATCTTCAAAGTCAAGTCGGATACAACCGGCGACGTCTCCCGCTTCAAAGCGCGGTTCGTCGCCAAGGGGTGCAGTCAACGCGCTGGACTGGACTACACGGAGACCTTCTCCCCGGTCATCCGCATGGCCAGCCTGCGTCTCTTCCTAACCATCGCAGCCGCCCGCGACCTTGAACTCTGCCAGCTCGACATCGACACAGCGTTTCTCTACGCCCCCATCCGGGAGGATGTGTACATCCGCCAGCCCCTCGGCTTCACCGATGGAACGTCCAAGGTTTGCCACCTCAAGCGTTGCCTCTACGGCCTTAAGCAGTCCCCCCGCGAGTTCAACATGCTACTTCGTGCGTGGCTCGTCGACCATGGATGGCAACAATGCGTCTCCGACCCGTGCATCTACATCTTTCGCACCGGCCACGTCTTCGCCATGATCGCCATGTACGTCGATGACATTCCCGCGGCCTGCAATGATGCCACCTGGCTCGCATCGTTCAAAGCCCAACTCGGAGCACGGTTCAAGATCAAGGACCTAGGCGACCTCTCCCAACTCCTCGGCATGCACATTACCCGCGATCGCTCCACGCGCACAATCTCGCTGGACCAGTCCAAGTACCTGCGCGACATCCTCGCCAAGTACGGCATGCCCGACTCTAAGCCGTCGTCCCTTCCGATGGACCCGGGCTTCCTCGCCGGCCTTGCACACTTGAACTCGCCCTCTCTCACAGGAGTGGCCAAGGACGTCTACCCAGCCTCCTGGGCAGCCTCCAGTACGCCGCCGTTTGTACACGCCCCGATGTCTCCACGGCGTTGAGCATCCTCGGCTCTGCCCAAGCCTCGCCCACCGAGGCACACTTGCAGGCTCTGAAAAAGGTCCTCCGCTACCTCCATGGCACCATCGACATGCGCCTGACGTTGGGGGGGGGCCTGGACCACAGCCTCCAACTCACAGGCTTTGCCGACGCTGATTGGGCCAACGACAGCAGCACCCGCAAGTCTCGCTCCGGCTATCTCTTCACCCTCGGACGCGGGCCAGTCAGTTACAAGTCCAAACAACAGACTTGTGTGGCTCAATCCACGTGTGAAGCCGAGTACTACTTTGCGGCCGACGCCACCAAGGAGGGACTCCACCTCCGACAACTCCTGGGGGAAATCTTCAACTCCCCCATCACCGAAACCACCACCATTTGGGAGGACAACCAAAGCGCCATTGCATACTCCCAGAATGCCTTGGTCAGCGAGAAGACTAAGCACATCGGTCTGAAGTGGCACTTCCTCAAAGACCACGTGGAGCAGGGAATGTTGAACCATGCAAACACAGTTAGTGTGGAAGATAACGTGTTAGAGCTGTAGCCTAGCGACAGCTCTGTACCGAGTCAAACAGTTTATCGGTATGTCCGATCTAGACATGTACTAATCATATCTAGAGTAGCTTACAGTAGCTATCTGCAACTAATACGTATGCGGTATTACTTACAACACTCCCCCTGAAGGTAGCTACGGGATGAAGCGTTGCATTGGGTCTTGTCCTCCAAGGATCGCACTTCGGTGTCGTGCTAGTGCAGGTCCTGGGAGGGGTTTGGTGAGCATGTCAGCCACCATCTGGTCAGTGGGGAGGTACCTCAACTTGATGGTCCCTTGCTCCACGTGGTCTTTGAGAAAGTGCCACTTCAGGCCGATGTGTTTAGTCTTCTCGCTGACCAAGGCATTTTGGGAGTATGCAATGGCGCTTTGGTTGTCCTCCCAGATGGTGGTGGTTTCGGTGATGGGGGAGTCGAAGATTTCCCCCAGGAGTTGTCGGAGGTGGAGTCCCTCCTTGGTGGCGTCAGCTGCAGAGTAGTACTCGGCTTCACACGTGGATTGAGCCACACAAGTCTGTTGTTTGGACTTGTAACTGATTGGCCCGCGTCCGAGGGTGAAGAGATAGCCCGAGCGAGACTTGCGGGTGCTGCTGTCGTTGGCCCAATCAGCGTCGGCAAAGCCTGTGAGTTGGAGACTGTGGTCCATGCCCCCCCCCAACGTCAGGCGCATGTTGATGGTGCCATGGAGGTAGCGGAGGACCTTTTTCAGAGCCTGCAAGTGTGCCTCGGTGGGCGAGGCTTGGGCAGAGCCGAGGATGCTCAATGCCGTGGAGACATCGGGGCGTGTACAAACGGCGGCGTATTGAAGGCTGCCCAGGAGGCTTGGGTAGACGTCCTTGGCCACTCCTGTGAGAGAAGGCGAGTTCAAGTGTGTAAGGCCGGCGAGGAAGCCTGGGTCCATCGGAAGGGACGACGGCTTAGAGTCAGACATGCCGTATTTGGCGAGGATGTCGCGCAGGTACTTGGACTGGTCCAGCGAGATTGTGCGCGTGGAGCGATCGCGGGTAATGTGCATGCCGAGGAGTTGGGAGAGGTCGCCTAGGTCCTTGATTTTGAACCGTGCTCCGAGTTGGGCTTTGAACGATGCGAGCCAGGTGGCATCATTGCAGGCTGCGGGAATGTCATCGACGTACAGGGCGATCATGGCGAAGACGTGGCCGGCGCGGTAGATGTAGATGCACGGGTCGGAAACGCATTGTTGCCATCCATGGTCGACGAGCCACGCACGAAGTAGCATGTTGAACTCGCGGGGGGACTGCTTAAGGCCGTAGAGGCAACGCTTGAGGTGACAAACCTTGGACGTTCCATCGGTGAAGCCGAGGGGCTGGCGGATGTACACATCCTCCCGGATGGGGGCGTAGAGAAACGCTGTGTCGATGTCAAGTTGGCAGAGTTCAAGGTCGCGGGCGGCTGCAATGGTTAGGAAGAGACGCAGGCTGGCCATGCGGATGACCGGGGAGAAGGTCTCCGTGTAGTCCAGTCCAGCGCGTTGACTGCACCCCTTGGCGACGAACCGCGCTTTGAAGCGGGAGACGTCGCCGGCTGTATCCGACTTGACTTTAAAGATCCACATGCTGTTAACGACCATGCGGCCGGGGGGGAGGTCCACAAGGTCCCACGTGCCGTTGCTGATGAGGGAGGAATACTCCTGTTGCATAGCGGCTTGCCATTGGGGGGCTTGGGCGCTGTCCAGCGCAGCTCGGTAGGATTTTGGTTCCACACACTCTCGGGCGGAGAGGAGGGCGACGGCAGTAGGGGACGTGCCGGCAGGTGTGTGTGGGGGACCAGTGACAAGGTTGGGGACGTGAGGGTGCTCAAAGATGTCCTCTTGAGCTTTTCCTTGTTCAGGATCACAACACGCCGTGACGAGTGTGGGTGGGTAGTCGGACAGGTGGGCAACCATATCGCCGTAGCGAATGGGGTGGGAGCGGAGCCGAGCATGGCGAGGGGTTGGCGGGGGGGGCAGGGGTGTGGGTGATGTGAGGTCAATGGGGTGGGATAGGGGTGAGTCTGCGGGGACGTCGTCCGAAGAGTCGGTGATGGCCGAGTCGACGGAGGGTTGTGTGTCGAAGCCTGGGGTGTCTTCCTGAAAGACAACATGTACGGAAGTGGTGATGCGACGTGTTTCCGGATTGTAGACACGATACCCGGGTGCGTCAGGGGGATAGCCCACCATGACGCCGCGAAATGCTTTTTCACTGAGTTTCCGACGTTGTTTGTCGGGGACCTTGGCGAAAACGGCGCAGCCGAAGACGCGGAACTTGGAGGCGTTGGGCACTGACGACGTAAGGAGTGTGAGGGGGACGCCCCCATGAGGTCCGACCGAGCGACTATACGTGCGGTTGCGAAGGTACACAACTGTGCTGACAGCGCACGACCACATGGAGTTGGGAACGGCCATGTTGTGGAGCATCGCCGATGCATTGTCCCGGATGGTGCGCCAGGGACGTTCGGCCTTGCCGAGCATGTGGTGGGCGTATGGGGCAGAGAACTGTACCCCGACGCCGAGGTGTGCGCACATCTGGCGAGTGACAGCAGCTTCAAACACAGAGTCAGAGTCAAATTTGAGGACCGGTGCGAACGCGCCCGTCTGGGAGTGATGGCGGGCATGCAGGTGTTTGATGTCCAAGAGGATGGTTTCCAATTCCGAACATGCGTCGTCTTTAGACTTAAGGAACCGCACCCACATGTAGTTGGTGTGGTGGTCGATGACGAGCAAGCAGTAGCGGAGGCCATGTGGGGAGGGGACATTGACCGGGCCCCAGAGGTCAGCGGACAGGTTGAGGAGGGGGTGGGATGGCTTCGCGCAAGCGGCTGTGTTGCGTGGTGCAGCTGTGGCTTTGTGAAGGAGACAAGAGTCGCACGAAACTTTGGTTACAGCGCTAGTTAACACAGGGCTAGTCGGGACACCGTGAGTATGTTGGGCCTGAAGGCTTTGCATGTTGAGGTGGCCATATCGACGGTGCCATAGGACGGGATCACACTGGGCAGTAAGGGCAACCTGAGGTGAGGGGTCAAGTGCCGGCGGGGCGGATGGGCTGGAAGGGAGGGCCGGCTGGTGGGGAAGGAGGTAGAGACCGTTTCCGGACGGTTCTAGCATACCCATGCCTGTGGGTACCAAAAGCAAACCAGTGTCAGAGTTGGAGGGGAATATGAATTCACAACCGCTGTGAGTTTGCATCCAGCTGACACTAAGGAGTCTGCCGATACGCTGTGCTGAACGAGATGATAGGTCAGGGGTGTAGAGTGCATACACAGTGCGGTGAATTAGCTGGCCAGAGGCAAGTCTGACAGAAAGTCGCACTGAGCCACTGCCCTTAACGTCAACGCCGACACCGCCCACGCGAGAGGGAGTGGAGGGGGGCGTGAATTTCACGAAGTCATCTCGGAACGCAGTGAGGTTAATCGAGCAGGCGGAATCAACGACCCAAAACTTTGACAGATTACGACCCGGGGCGAGGGAAGAGGAGAATGCCACAGAGCTGAATGGGACACTCACCTCGTCGTCAGCGTCGTCATCAACGCAGTCCGCGAAGGTGGGTAGGCAATCGGTGTCATCGGCGGGGGCGTCGTCGGCAGGGACGTCGCTCAGCAGCGCAGCGTGAGCAGAGGGGGTGCCGTCGGCGGCGCCGTACTTCTGGACTGTCAGCCTACGCTTGGCAAGATTCCACTTAAGAATAGCGTCATCAGTGGCATTGCACGCGGACATGAGATGGTGGAGGCTGCCACAAACGCCACACTTGTTGGGTCGATGGCCGCGAGGGTTACGGTGTGGTGGGCCTCGACCGCTGTGCGAGCCGCGGCCCGCAGCGACGAACGCGGAGATGGGAGGAGGTGATATGTCCGGAGCGGTTGCGTCCGGAGCAGGGTGGTCTTCCATGTTGTGCGCAAGGTGTAGAATGCTCGCCATAACTTCATCAGCCGACATGATGTAGTCCGTGTCGAAGGCGTTGATGACGCATTGCTTCGCCTGACCGTGTGGGCCGCTGCTAGAAATGCCGCGCAGCATGAGGAGACCGAGGTGGTGGGGGTGGATGGCAACGGAGCCATCAGCCAACTGGCATGTGTCGTTGTACTCGTCAAAGGTCTGGCGCATGTAGTGGACATAGTCACTGAGTGACTGACCGGGGCGCTGTCTGACCGTGAGATTGTCCAAGAGGGACAAGGAGCGAGCAAAAGACCGACAGTCGAGGCGTTCACAAAGGATGTCCCACGCGGCAGCGGCGCAGTCTGGGCGTGCTGGAGAAACGCATTTCATGGCTTGGTCAGCGCGCTTATTCGCGCTGGCTGCATGGAGGAGCAGCGTGTAGGCGTAGTGTTGCGCTTGTTCGTCGAGCCAGACGCCGGAGTCGCGGATGGCCAGCTGAGGAATGAGGTATGCGGCCTTGATGGAGAGGAAATTAAGGAAGGTCCTCTTCCATTGCTTAAAGTCCGTGGTCGGGCACATGACGGGGACCGACATCTTCATGGACCGGTTGAGGGCGTCCTTGTCGAAGCCGGGGGCTTCGTGTGCCGCCCGGTTGATGACCACCGGGTCGATAGTGGGGCGACGACGGCCCCGGGGGTTGGGGTCGCCATGTTGGAGTGGGGGAGAGTGCCGGCCATGAAAGGGAGGAGGTGGGCCACCGGGAAAGGGAGAGCGGCCGGCCATGGGACGCGGCGGGCCGTACGAGTGCGGGTGGTCACGGTAGGGGGGGATGAGATGAGAGGGCGCCTCCGTGATATGGGGGCCGGGGTGGTGAAGGGCATATCCGGCGTGGGGGAAGGGGGGAGGTGGTGGGAGGTGATCAACCCGGATGGCGTGACGCGAGGGGTCGTAGTGCGCCTCGGCACGCGCGGGCTCGCGGGGCGCATCGTGGCGGCGCTGTGCGACTGTGGGGTCGCTAACAGGGGCTGCAGCAGGAAAGAGTGTTTCTGCGTCCGGGGTTACGAAACCAGGCTGGGTATGGTCACTCAGGTGGAGGGTGTGACCGTCGTGGCTGTGCCGGACGGGTTCGAGTGGGGCATGGTGGCGGCGCTGAGCTACAGGGGGGTGCGGATTAGCACCCGCAGCAGCGACAGCACCCTCGGCCGACTGCGAGTCGACACGAGCAGTTAAGCTCGCCACTTGCGCAACGAGCAGCGCGAGAGTATCGGGGGGGTGATCGAGGGTGCTCTGGTGAGAGCCTGACTCAGGGGAATCAGCAGGTGAATCAGGCGGGTTTTTCTGCTCCATTTCGACAGAGGGAAAAAAAAGAAAGAGCTGAAGGAAAAAACAGGCAGCGGTAAAAACCGCTAGCCGGACTCGTGCCTAACAGCGGTATGCTAAGAGACGGCCTGATGCCCGCCGACCCCTCGGCCTGTAGCCCCGGGGTGTCTCAGAGCACCTTTTCTGTATCCTCCACCCAGTGTGGGGCACAAGTCGAGGCCAAGGCCAGGACAGGTGGAGCGCTGCGCTGGTGGCTGATGCGCGAGGCTAGTATAAAAATAAAAATAAAAGGTAAGCTACGGCTGGCGTGCGACCTGTGGATGCGTATTCACCCGACAGTGCACCCCCCCGTTCTCCAGCTTGGACCTGTGTGCACCCTGTCCACACACGACGAGTGCGTCGGTGTGGTTGGCTGGCTATCTCCGGCGGGTGGCTGGCTTAAGAGGGTGGTGGCGGGTTTTAAAAATCGCAGTTTATACTGGCGATACCGCCGACTACAGGTTGAAAGTACTAGGTGTCTATAGAAACTTGCCTTCTGCGGGAGAGCTGTCGATCGCAGCTCGCCGAACCAGGTTGTCGCGCGTGAGTGACGTGAGGCGGGGGCCCATAACCTGTTGAACCATGCAAACACAGTTAGTGTGGAAGATAACGTACGCAAACGTAGTTACAGTCACAGTCCCGCAAACGGAACAGTTAAGGCGACAACCAGCCTACAGGCGTGGTGTCGGGACAACAGAAGTGTTAGAGCTGTAGCCTAGCGACAGCTCTGTACCGAGTCAAACAGTTTATCGGTATGTCCGATCTAGACATGTACTAATCATATCTAGAGTAGCTTACAGTAGCTATCTGCAACTAATACGTATGCGGTATTACTTACAACAGGGAACCATCAAGTTGAGGTACCTCCCCACTGACCAGATGGTGGCTGACATGCTCACCAAACCCCTCCCGGGACCTGCACTAGCAAGACTCCGAAGTGCGATCCTTGGAGGACAAGACCCAATGCAACGCTTCATCCCGTAGCTACCTTCAGGGGGATTGTTGTAAGTAATACCGTATACGTATTAGTTGCAGATAGCTACTCTAAGCTACTCTAGATATGATTAGTACATGTCTAGATCGGACATACCGATAAACTGTTTGACTCAGTACAGAGCTGTCGCTAGGCTACAGCTCTCTCACTTCTGTTGTCCCGACACCACGCATGTAGGCTGGTTGTCGCCTTAACTGTTCCGTTTGCGGGACTGTGACTGTAACTACGTTTGCGTAAGTTATCTTCCACACTAACTGTGTTTGCATGGTTCAATAGACCGACGACGACCTATGCGAGGGGGGTTTTTCACCTGCCTTTCCCCCCAAGCTCCGGCACGACCGGAGTCGCACATGAGCCGAGGTCAGGCAGGTTCGCCTCGACCAGCTCAAGCTGAACAGCCTTGCTGATCAGCGACCCCGCAGCGGCTGGAGCATGCCGCGTATCGTGGAGACTAGCGACATTTTTTATTTCATACTGTATCCAAAAAAATACGTATAGATCAGAAAATAATAAATACATGGATACGGGTATGTTTTAGACGGTATCGTTACTGCCATTGGAGAGGTTGGGATTAGTGGTTCAACGGTCTACCTCACGCTTCTAAGTCCAGCTAGGCATAGCATAAGGGGGGGCCAGAGACTCCAGCCGGTTTTACTGGTATTGGAGTAAAATATTTCAATTTCAATTTCAATATCTTAATACTATATAGTCTTGAAAAAACATGTCGGACGGGCCGAGCGGGGGATCTTGGCGCCGGTAGCGTACATAATTGTTTTTTAAAAAGCCCTCCGTACATGGCTTTCCCGACACGTGCATATCGCGCGGATCACACTACCGGACCTCTTAGCCTCCTACCGTGCCAAGCATGGCATGACTACGGGGTTTTTAGCGCCTCGGGGAGATGAGGGGATGCCGAAGGGCCTCCGAGCGCACCGTTTTTTTTCCGGCGCAAATCGATCATGTGGACCTCCGCCGCCACACCTTGTCGATCCTCATGTTGCGACCTTCCTCCGGCATGCGTAGCATCGCGTCTCGCCCCTAGGGGGGGGGGAGGGGCTCGACATTCACACGGCTGGTCGACGTCCAACGAGCGCCATTCCCTAGTGCCTCGGGGATATGTGTATGATAATTGAAATTTGAAATTAAACACTCCAATACCAGTAAAAACCGGCTGGAGTCTCTGGGCCCCCCCTTTTGCTATGCCATACATGACTTAGAAGCGTGAGGTAGACCGTGAACCACTAATCCCAACCTCTCCAACGGCAGTAACGATATCGTCTAAAACATACCCGTACCAGTATCCAGGTACTTACAATTTTCTGACCTATACTATTTTTTTTCCTAGATATAGTATGAAATAAACAATGTCGCTATTCTCCACGATACGCGGCCTGCTCCAGCCGCGGCGGGGTTGCCGATCAGCAAGGCTGGTCAGCATGAGCTGGTCGAGTCGAACCTGCCTGACCTCGGCTCATGTGCGACTGCGGTCGTGCTGGAGGTAGGGGGAAAGGCAGGTAGAAAACCCCCCTCGCGCAGGTCGTCGTCGGACTCGTCTCGATCCGTGCTCGACCCCGTCCGAGATATCGGAGATAGTGGTCGCTCCGCTCGGCGCGACCCTCCACCTAGTCTAGCCTTCTCCCCCCCCGCGGGGGCTGGGAGGAGAAAAAATCCAGGCTGCAGACGGTGTTCGGCTAGCTCTCTTGCCTCCGAGTCAGATGTCTCTTGTCCCCTGTCCGTTTGCCGCCTGTTTCCACCACCCATCTGATCGCGCTGTGCTGGCCGCACTTGTCTACCCCGGTGATTTACGTTGTTAAGGGGCCGCCTATACGAGCAGTGTGTTGTTGCGATAACCCGGGGCACACTGCCTGAGGCAGCCTGTCGATAACCGGGTACCGACTAGGGGAGGGGGAACGGATAATGCCCAGGGATCGGCTATCCTCAAAAGATGGTGGGTACGGGAATATTTAACCGAAAACCCCCGTACCGGGTTTTTCCGGCGGCGGATGATCCTCCCGACCTCCGCCGCCAGACCGTGCCGCTCCTCCGGCTGCGACTCGCCTCCGTCCTGCGTATCTTCGGGCCTCTCCCCCAAGGGAGACCATAAGGTTTCGCAGGGCTGGCGATTGCTAGCGAGCGCCGTGCCCTAGCGCTGCTTCCCAGCTGTCCGCCGCCAGCTCCAACACCCTCGTCTCACCGCTGATCCGTCCGTACCCCTCTTCGCCAAAAAATATTTCGCAAACGCCGCCGCCGCCCCATCGTCGGGAGAGTATCTGCGAGTATTTAGTCGCGGAAAAAACATATCGGATTGGCCGAGCGGGAGATCCCTGTGCCGGTGTACGGATATTATGTTTTTTCCAAAACCCTCCGTACAGGGGTTCCCGACAGCTGCTGATCCCGCGGATCGCAGCTGTCGGTACCTCGTTCAGCCCCCTACCGTGCCAGGCTTGGCACGGCTATGGGGTTACCAGCGCTCACCGCGTGTAGGTAGAGGTAGTTGCCGACGGGCCTGCGAGCGCACCCCCCTCCGGGGCCGCCGCCGCTGCGCCGCCGGCGGGCGCCGTGTATGATAAGTACTACATTTGTATGACTAGTCATACACCATAGTCTCGTAAAGAACGGGTCACCCCCACGCGAGGAAAAGCTAGTACTTTGTCAAACTTCACGGGCGTGTACCCTAGAGTGCTTTTAGCTCAACTCCGTCGGCTCACAACCCAGGAGGGGGCGGAAGTTGTTCGAACGGCTGATTTGGTCTGATCGCTTGTCGGCATACATCAACCGCAACCACGAAAACGACCGTGACGCGAAATGCATATTTCTCTACCGGCATATACTCCCTTTAACATCTGAAAGGTGATCCGTGACGACAAGAACGTGACCAAAGCTATGGGACGGTCGGCGCGTCCGTCGGCTACTCTGTGTGGTGGTCAATTGCGTCGACATGCCGCTAGAACACGATCCCGCACGCAACTTAAAAGATGAACTAGACAAAGCAGGTAATGCAACTCCTAGACCCACACAAATCATCAACACAAAACGCGTTGCAGTGCGAATGCCCTTTAAACCCCCCCGACTACCTATGCAAATTCCATGTGCACTTACGGACGATGCGTTACTCGTACTATTTATTACAAAGGGTCGGTAGTGAGTGATACCGGTCCGCGGACTATCGAACGTTGCTTCCCGGCTGTTTGTGAGGTGCTACTTTGGTTAGGCTAAGTTGGCAACCTTAGACTAATAGTAGAACCTAATCTATGGATCTAATTATACAGCGTAGAGAATTAATAAGATTGTCTTAGGAATATGGTTTCTTACTATATGGGTGTGGCGTAATTCTTGTCTGTACCGGTTTGGGTCTCTCCCATGGCCAGTAAGTCCCCGTCTTTGGATATCCACGCCTCATGTGTTCTAGAAACAACCTTATAACATGTAGCTTGTGCTGCCAGCTAACTAAACCAAGCTATTACTAGCGATACAAATCATATGAGATTATGTGTACCGTCTTGTCCAACCTTCTCGCACAAGCTCATAGAACTATCTAGAAAGGAACTATCAAGAAGAGATACTGCTAGTAACTATGTACTGTCCGGGGAAAATACGGCGATACAATGGTACTGCCGTGATGACAATAAAAGAGTCACTGAACATCGCAAAGATACATGTACCATTCAGATGAAATAAATGATGTCCGATGCTAGCACTTAGATAAACGGGCTAGGATATGACACTCTCCCCTCCTTAAGCACTAGCGTCTTCGCTGTGCAGCACTCAAGATCTCGGTATCTTGGGGGTTCTTGCAAATCAGCGGTTGCAAAATCTGACAAGGTCAAGGGTCGCATAAAATTCTCGATAAACATCCGTTCGAAGAAATTTGGAAAAATGTTCAAGTGGTCGACTCCTCGCATCGACTCCCAAGTGTCCTCGCTAGGTACGTTGAAAGGTGCCGCCTAGCGAACTTTGAACAAAAATCCAGTGCCGTTGGAGTTGAAGGCCACGTCGAGTAGTCGGTCGACCTCAAATCGCTTCGCATCGTGCACAATCGGAATTCGCTGCGCACTTTCGGCCGGATCGTGTTTGAGTTATACTTTTCCAGTAGACTGGCGTGTACAACATCATGAATTCGTACTCTAGGGGTAGCTTAAGCCGAAACGCAACCGGGGAAACTTCCTCCGTATTGAGAAACGGGCCAATGTAGCGGTCGCATAGTTTGGAACATGGCTACTGTATAAATCGTAAATTTGCCGCCTTGAGCTTAACTTTGTTGCCTACTGTAAAAGGTACAGGTAACCGGTGCCGATTTGCATATTCTTGCATATGTGCTTGGGCTCCCTTGACGCCGTCGTGGGCAAATCTGTGCATCTCAACCATAATCTTCACTTGCTCCGGTAAAGTACGGTTGGGCTCGTTGTCTTCAAATGTAGCCGTCGTTGGAGATGTCGGCTCGAATCTAAGTGTCGCCTTAAATGGAGACATAGTCGTCGACGTAGAAAGCGTTGATCGCAAACTCTACGTTGGCAAGGTGTTAAACCCAATCGTCGTGCAAGGGGTGCACGTAGCAACGTATGACTTGCTCCCATGTCTGATTCACTCGTTCGGTTTGGCCATCTCTTTGGGGATGGTAACTCGTCGAAATATTAAGCTTGGTGCCAAAAACCCTAGATAGGGTTTGCCAAAGGTCGCTCATAAGCCGGGGATCTCGATCGGATATCAATTTCCGTGTTAGACCAAAATGCCGGAACACATCGCGGTGCATAACCTTCGCTAATTGCTCCCTTGTAATCGTTCTTGTAATCGGCTCGACAATCGTCCGTTTCGTAAGCATACAAACGAATACCACCACAACATCATACCCATCGCACTCGGGAAGGTCCGTTATTAGGTCAAGCGATACGTGCTCGAAGGGCATGGTCGGTACATCGTGCGATTGAAGGAGTCCATAGGGCTTGTGTCGCGCTGCCTTGTTACGTTTGCATGTAACACAGCTGCGTACGTAGTGTTGCACTATCCGCTTCATGTTAGGCCCTCAAAACGTTCGGGTCATTGCTGCCAGTAGTCTAGTAATACCGGGATGTCCCGCAGTCGGTGCGTCGTGTAGTTCGTACATTACTCTTGATCGCAATGTAGAAACGTCCTGAACATACAGTCTTGTCCCGTAAGCGTACAAGAGTCCATTCGATTGACGTACCAACCAGGTAGGCAGAGACTTCCGGGTAAGCATGTATTTATCCGAGTCATAAGCGTTTTTTATTTCCGCATAAAGTCCATAGTAAGGATGTAACCGGGATTCTAGGAAAAAAAATTACGCGTGTAACTCGCATTTTGCTTCGTCGTTGGTCCAATCGCGTAACAACTGCAGCTTCTGTAATGAGTCCTTCACGTCAAGTCGGCGAGACAGAGCATCCGCATGGTTGATTTCTCCCTTCTTGTACACGATGTCCAAGTGTCACCGATAAGGCGCTAAAACTTGTAGCTATCGCACATGTCGAGTAGACAAACCGCGCTGCCGAAAGAAGTGTCGCAACGTGTCGTGGTCCGCAATGGCGCAATTACCGTAAATCCCGCCTCGCCATATAAGTAGCAACGGAATTTCATTAGAACGTCGCGCACTGCCATTAACTCTTGTTCGTGGACATAATAATGTACCTCATGCTTTTTCATCTTTCGAGCGTGATACGCAACATGTTGTAGTCCAATACCTTGGTATTGTAACAACACAACTTCCACTGCAAATCCAGAAGCATCCGTGTACAAAGTATACCTTGCTTTATGAGAAGTGTCAAGAATCACCAGGAATGGTGCACGTACCATCGCGCCTTTAATTTGCTCGAATGCTGACTGGGCTTGAGGAGTAGCGAAATTCCGGTGTCTTCTTGGTCAGTTCCGTTAATGGGGTTGCTAGGGTTGCGAATTGGTTGATACACCTCCGGCAGTATCCAGCAAGCCCCAAAAATCCTCGTACTTCTGACACAGATTTCGGCCGGGGCCAATTTTGTACTGCCTTTACTTTGTCGGGGTCCATTCGGGTCTATCTAGCTCCCACCATATGTCCCTGGAGGTTGACGCTCGATCGTCCGAAGTAACACTTAGAGAGTTTGATATGCAACTGGTGTCGTTGCAACTCTCATAACACGAGTAGAATATGCTCCTAGTGTTCATCGGCCGTCTTATTGTAGATCAGCACGTCGTCTAGATAAACCACACAGAACTTGCCAAGATACGGGGCTAAAACTCGATTCGTCATCGCTTGGAATGTAATTGGGGCGTTGCAGAGTCCAAAGGGTAGAACGCAGTATTCGAACAATCCGTAATGAGTTCGGAATAATGTCTTATGTATGTCGCGCTCTTTAACTCCAGTTTGGTGATTGCCCTTATATAGGTCCAATGTACTGAAATATTGAGCCCCATATAGCGAGTCGAGCAATTCATCGATCCGGAGTAACGGTGTACGGTCTTTGGAGCCATGGGGGTACCGGGACATGGAAAAAATCCACTAACGGGTTGTGCCTAACGGTGGGTCTTGTGAGACGGCATGGTGCCCGCCGACCCCTCGGCATGATGTCCCGGGGTGTCTCACACGCCCTTGCCGTATCCTCCACGTGAAGTGGGGCACAAAGGACCGTCGGGGAGGCCAGTGGCTGGTGTCGAGTGCCGCTGACGGATGACGTGCACCCTATGTATGAGGTGTTCGCCCGAGATGCGCCCGCCTCCCATGTATGGACATGTGTGCAACATGTTTCCCACTGAGCGAGTGCGTTCAGTGGGCGTGACCTATCAACTGGGTCGTCCGACGCTGTCGAGCAGGGAGGATGGAATAGCGGGGTGGGTAGCGAGAAGTACTATACAAAGTACGAGAGTGCGGAAAAAAAAACGTTCGGCGGCGGCGCGATATAAGGCCGGAAAAAATGTGCGTGTAACCTTTCTACGTGGAGGTGGAGGAGCCTATAACATGTTGAACACGGTGCCTGGTTCAAGCAGAGGAAGCAAGATAATAGTGTGGTTACAATGACAACCAGCCTCACATCTGGGATGCTGGTGGTGACTAATCGAGTGGAGCATGAGCGCGATGCGCTCGTTGTAAGACGGAGGGAAGGGAACAATCCTAACCACGAGTGGTAATTAGTCTAATGGTTGCATTGTGTACTAGGTACATCACTGAGATATCTGAACCTAATAAGTGCTTTGGAGTTACTTACAACAAACCCGTACGCCGCGCCGAAATTAATTCCTTCCAGGTAGCTCATACTGCCCGAGAAGTTAACTTAGCGTTCGGTATCGATCCGGGTCGAACGCAAGCGATATACACGTAGCGCTTATTCTGTCCGGAAGACTTTGTTCCTAATGGCGTAAATTTGTTTCGCTCACCTTAAATCGAGTTGTCTCCGTAAGAGCTCGCGATGTGGTGCGTTCCAGGGTCGCGTCCTCAATATCATGTTTGCCACCAGGAAACCAGACTATGCCACTGTCCTCTTTCGTCAATAGCACTCGTCGGCCATCGGTAACAAGAGTCGTCGAGTGAGTCTAGTAGGTCTTAAAGTGGTTCTGTAGGTTATGGGTCAGAAATCGAACTCGATCGGTGTCATCGACGTAAACTTGCCTCGTCCATCTTGTCGGTCCAACATCTTGCCTTCTTCCATCTATTCCATCGTTCGTAGGACATGTAAACACATGTTATGTTGCCGCCAGCTCGTCAACAAGAAGGAAATTTCGCAGCAGCTTGAACCATGGGTTTGTCCTCCATTTTGGAACCACTGTAACCGCTCTCAATTGCGGCTGAAGCAATTTACTCCGCAAGTAGTGGCCCAAATGATATTCTAATTCGTAAAGTGGCGCATTGAGCCAAATTCTCCGGTACTTTTGTAGATCCCTCTCCTGAAATGGGCGCGCCGGACAGCAAAAACCTCCGCCACAAGAGAATTAAGGCCGTCATTATCGCTAGCTTTATCTAAGTAGAAAGTTTGTAGGTCTAAGAGTACTTTAGGAAATACTCCCTATTCATCATCCAGTCACTAAAGTCCTTGCTCCTTAAAATTGGTTACAATGTCGTTTGAGGTAACGGGTTTCGTGCTTCTTCTGTCTTGGTCTCATCTTGAGTCGGTGTAGGAGACGAAACCTCACCATGTAGCTTGCCGCGAGCTGCCGACTAAGGTCTTACTTTCTCGGCCGGGGTTTCCTCGTTTTGTCGTTCGTCTTGTTCTTTCTATCTGGGTAGTCGATAGCGATGTGTCCCCTCTTGTGGCAAATGAAGCACTTGCCCTCCTTAAATCTGTCGACCTCCTCTTGAGTAAGGCGTCAAATCTAGTACAACTCCCGCGGTTTTTCATCGGTCGCGTCATGCGAATCTTCCTCGGAATCATTGTCGACCTCCTCCGCTGCCTCCGAAAAGTCGCTATCCTCCTCGATGACGTTCAGCCGGCATGTCGAGCGTTGGGTCGTCTCAATCTTGGTCTTTGCTGCCTCCGCTCGCAAGGCCGCTTGAATCGCCTCGTGTAGGGTCTTAGGGGTTTTCAGGGCAACCTCCTTATGAATAGAGGGTCTTAGACCGCGCTGGAAATCATTTACGGTATCTTCTTCATGACGGTGAGGAAACTCCAATAATTGTTCTCGAAAATAATTAGCGTACTTCAGGACCGTGGTTTTTTGTCGCGCCTTGTCCAAATCCAATCTCGCTTGTTCTGCCGGTGCTCTTCCCCAGAATTATTGAATTAAGTATTTCTCCATCTCAAAAACTCCGGAAAATCCCCCACCGACTTCATCTCCAGTATGTGCAACTTGGGAGTACCACCACTTCGATAGTGGGCCTTCCAAAAAACCATATACCCGATACACTCCTCTTTGTTCTTCAAGATTGTGATACCGTTGTGGTACCGTAGAAACTCTCGTACGTGTTGAAACTTGTTTCTCAACTCGTCGATTTTAGTCGTAGCGTTGCTCTTGATCTTGGCTGGCTTGACGTCGTTAGGCATCATGTTCATCATCTCTCGCGTCCTCTCCGATCTCACTTGTTCTTCTCGAAGAAAATTCTCCGTCTCTCGGCTTCTGTTCACTCGTCCTTCAAAGTGTCTGAAGCCGTTGTCGACATGGTCACGCAGTTGAGATAACTCAATCGAAGAAGTGTCAATTCGGTTACTTAGACGTTGTAGCATCTCGGTGACGTGTACCGACATAGGCTCCATCGTGGGACTCGATCCTTCTCGCACTGCTTGTCTTCCACCGTCTGTCGATGTCGGTTGTGTCGGCCCAGAAGGCGCCCCCTTTGGTAGACCATCGACTTCCTATGGTAGTCTCTCACATGCTTGGTTAGACATCTTCGTCTCGTCTAGTTGTTTTACGGGTCCGAAACCACGTACGATGTGCTACTTTGGTTAGGCTAAGTTGGCAACCTTAGACTAATAGTAGAACCTAATCTCTTGATCAAATTATGCACCGTAGAGAGAATTAATAAGATTGTCTTAGGAATATGGTTTCTTACAATCTGGGCGGCGTAATTTTGGTTTGTACCGGTATGGGTCTCTCCCATCACATGGCCACTAAGTCACCGTCTTTAAATATCCACGCCTCAAGTGCTCTAGAAACAACCTTATAACATATAGCTTGTGCTGCTAGCTATCTAAACCAAGCTATTACTAGCGATACAAGTCATCTGAGATTATATGTACCGTCTAGTCTAACCTTATCACACAAGCTCATCGAACTATCTAGAAAGGAACTATCAAGAAGTGATACTGCTAGTAACTATGTACTTTCCGGGGAAAATACGGCGATACAATGGTACTGCCGTGATGACAATAAAGAGACACTGAATATCGCAAAAATATAGGTACCATTTAGAGGAAATAAGTAATGTCGGATGCTAGCACTTAGATAAATGGGTTAGGGATATGATATTGTCCGCCGCCAACTCCAACGCCCGCCGCGAGCTCTGATCAGGCCGTACCCTCGTCACCGCCAAAAACTCATGAGATACACGTCCCGTCCGCGAACGGGAGATTATTTAAGGAGCATCTGCCGATGTAAAGAGGCGCCCGCCGGCGGCGCAGCGGCGGCGGCCCCCTCGCATGCCCGTCGGCACCTACCTCTACCTCCACGCGGTGGGCGTTGGTAACCCCGTAGCCGTGCCATACTTGGCACGGTAGGGGGCTGAACGAGGTACCGACAGCTGCGATCCGCGGGATCAACAGATATCGGGAAGCCCGGTACGGAGGGTTTTGGAAAAGCGTAATATTCGTACACCGGCACAAGGATCTCCGGCCCGGCCAGTCCCATATGTTTTTTCAGCAACTAAATACTCACAAATACTCTCCCGTCACGGCGGGAACGATGTCTGCGAATTGCTTTTCGGCGAAGAAGGGTACGGACGGATCAGCGGTGGGACGAGGGTGTTGGAGCTGGCGGCGGACAGTTGGGAAGCAGCGCTAGGGCACGGCGCTCGCTAGCTGTCCCCATCCCTGCGAGAGCTTTAAGTCTCCCCTGTGGGCGAGGCCTGAAGCTACGCAGGACGGAGGTGGGTCGCAGCCAAAGGTGCGGCACGGTCTCGCGGCGGCGGTCCTTAGGATCACCCGCCGCCGGAAAAACCCGGTAGGGGGGATTTTGGAAAAATTCCCGTACCCAACATATTTTGTGGTTCGGCGACTCGATCTGTGTGTCCAACCCACCCCTCCCCTAGTCGGCACCCGGTTATGGACAAGCTGCCTCATGGAGTGTGCCTAGGGTTATCGTAACGGCACACTGCTCATAATGGCGGCCCCCTAAAAACGTAAACTACCGGGGGAGGGTACGGACGGCCACAATGCGATCAAATAGATGTTGGAAACAGACGGAGCAAGGACATGGGACATGAGAACATCTGGCACGGGGGCGGGAGAGCCAGCCGGACACTCTGTGCGACTTAGTTATTTTCTCTTCCCAGCCCCCGAAGGAGGAGGGAAGACTCGGCTAGGTGGCGAGGTGCGTCGGGAGGAGCATTTACTACCTCGGGCGGGGAGGAGCACGGATCGAGACGGGGCCGACGACGACTTGAGCGAGGGGTTTTTTCATATGCCTTTTCCCCCTAGCTCCGGCACGACCGGAGTCGCACAAGAGCCGGGGTCAGGCAACTTTGCCTCGACCAACTCAAGCGGACCAGCCTCGCTGATCAGCATCCCCGCAGCGGCCGGAGCATGCCGCGTATCGTGGAGACTAGCGACAATTTTTATTTCATACAATATCCGAAAAAATACGTATAGATCAACAAAAAAAATACATGGTTACGTATATGATTTAGACGGTATCGTTAGTGCCAATTGAGAGGTTGGGATTAGTGGTTCACGGCGTACTAAACCCATTTAGCATCGCAAAGACGTACAATAGGTTCGATCGGGGGGGCCCAGAGACAACAACCGTTAACTCGGTATTGTTGTAAACAATTTCATTTCATTTCATTTCGATGTAAAGAAATATCGGACTAGCAGAGTGAAGATCTTGGCGATGGTGTACATACATATTTTTAAAAGCCCTCCGTATGTATTGAGGCTTCCCAACAGTTGCTAATCGCGCGGATCGCACCTACCGGAGTCACCCCGCCTAGCCCCTAGCCGTGCCATGTATAGCATGGCTATAGGGTTACTAGGGCCCACCACGAGGAGGTAGAGATGAGTACCGATGTGTCGTAGTTTGGTACATATGTGGTATGTGTCCACATATGTCAGCTATGCTTTTTCGGTGCGCCGGTAAAGCGCACGCCTAATACGCGGAAGGTCGCGGGTTCGATGCCCGATGAGGTCGATCATTGTATGTAGGCGTGTCACGGTCCGATAAGAACCCCCACCTTCCACATTGGTTTAGGAGCCGGGCTGCGGTCAGGGGAGAGTCCGGGGGGGGGGCGTGGTAGTGTCGTAATTTGGTACATATGTGGTATGTGGCCACATATGTCAACCATGCTTTTTCGGTGCGCCGGTAAAGCGCACGCCTAATACGCGGAAGGTCGCGGGTTCGATGCCCGATGAGGTCGATCATTGTATGTAGGCGTGTCACGGTCCGATAAGAACCCCCACCTTCCACATATCGGCATGCGAGCGCACCCCCCTCCGGAGCCGCCGCCACGGCGTTAGCGGGCGCTGATTGCATTCAACTACATTGCAAAGCAATAACGCTCTCGCGCATTATTTTTGCTATAGTCGTGATTACTTATTACATAGTATTCTCACTAGGAAACTACCAGACTAGCATGTCTATGGAAGTCATGCAAGAGCGTGCGCCTTGAAGCGTGTTTAACTAATTGTGCGTTATGTACTTACCGGGGGTACATGTAGTACAATACAACGAACGATATCCTCGAGCTCAGAAATGGCGACGTAACTCTTGGTGCGTCTTTCCACGGAAGAGGACGGTTCTGAAATTAGTTAGTACATGTACAATACCATGTCATGTATTGTTAATGGACAATACTCGTCACAATTGTCTGCATGAGCGACATGTAAAACGAGATAAACGCTTACGCGCTAGAAGGCCAACAACTTTCACAATGCATTCCCTTTACTACCCCTTACAAGCGGTTGCATGCTTGGCAAACTATGTAAAAAAATATGTCGTGGCCGCCAAGTACTCGTCGATCTTGGTCTTCTCGGCACGGCTTAGAGCGGCCTTGCGAGATGGGGGGCAAGCTACAAGAGAGTAGAGACGGGAGATGTCATCAGCAATCACAAACTCTCTTCCAAACACCCATATTTTTTTCACTTTCCTTTCACGTTCACCACGTGACCCTCTTGTCACTCTTGCGCTCTTGGTTCCCCCCCTATTTCAATGGCGTCCCCGTGTCTATAATAATGCATTTTTAATAAGTGTTTTTTTCTCATGTTATTCGCCAGTAGTTCTCTTAGAAACATATTATGTAATAAAGTGTTCATCTGGATTTAAGATCGTGCAAGTAATTGTATTCTGAAAGAAATCTAAACAGTAGATGTACTACTTAAGAACCGTATCTTTAAGGCTGACCTGTACAAGTAGCCAATGGGAGCAGGCACATTATGTACTTACCAAAAAAATCGGACAGCGATCCAGTTCCAGTATCATATTGTCGGCCTTCACTGACCGTGCGATCTATTGCAATCGAATGTAAACAAAATACGCAAAGGCGCAAGTTCATCGAGGAAATGAAATACATTTTGAATTAAATCCGATACCTGTGATCAAATCTTGGGCTCCCGTCTTCCCGATATGGTACAAGCTTATCTGGACGCCAGCCTGGAGCTCATTCTGCACATGCGGGACGCAAACTCCCTCTGACATGTCTACTTTTGAGATTACCATCGATTACATTACGAACATATACCGAATATGTCCAGACGTTTTTCCCGATTTGACTGCCCATCGTTGCCCGCCGCAGCTCGCACGACCCAAAGAACACTGGCAGCGACCTCAACCCCGCATCTATCGACCCACCTTCACACACGCATTACCCTGTCGCCCTGCCCTCCCATTCCCGCTTCTTCCCTCTACACAATGGCTGCCCTGTCCCTCGCCGCTTCCCCCGCCGCTGCCACCGCCCGCCGGGCCGTGGCCGGCCGCCCCGGTAAGTACCGCCCCTCCTCTCTACTTAAGCGACAGTGTGTTGCCAGCGGACGTGGGAGAAATCCGCGTGGATAAGATAGCACCACCACCGTTTCTACTCTGTTACCACCACCACCACTGTCTATACTTTATCACCCCAGCTGGTCACCCCCGAGTGTTCTGCATATCCTCTCACAATACATCGCCTGCCGACTGAAGTGGTCGGAATTTTGGTTTGCTGTAGTTTGTTACTCGTCTGTCACCCCGCCGACTGATTTCAAGCGAATTGCTGGAGCCGATCGGGCTCTCTCGTGCCCTGGGCGTCGGTCTCTCGTATGGTGGCCTCGGCCTCATTATGACTAGCGGGCTTTGAGCAGGATAGGTGGAGGATACGTATTACTCACTTTGAGATAGTATTCGGTGGTGCTCTCCGATGATGAGCTATGTATAGAGCTACGCGCCCTTTTTGCGTTGTGCGGGTCAGATGGGAAAATCACTTTCAGATACAACTGCGCTTGGACACACCGCCTCGAGCGAGCGAACAGCGCCAGTTTCGTTTCGAGTAATTGCAGGTTATGTCGGATGTGACGGGAGAACTATTGCGTTTTTGCTCGCGACCCCACCGAGTGGTCGCCTGTGCGATACGGCATTCTATTATGTCCCTCCAACCACACGACACGCCACTGACCATTTTTGCTTCGTTGTCTCTTTCGCGCAGTGGTGGGCAAGGCCCGCGTCGCCGCCAAGGCCAACCGCGCCATGGTTGTCCGCGCCAGGTGAGCACTTTTCCAGTTTGGAACTGTGAATTACTATGACAGATACCAGCTGTATAGGGGGCTCTCAATTTGCCGACGTCACGTTTTGACATTTTGTCACTTTTTGGTGAATAGCGCCGACAAGCGCGAGCAGGCTCTGGCCGCTGCGACCGTGACCGCCGGTGCCATCATGACCCAGGCCGCCCCCGCTGAGGCCGCCCTCCCCCCCTCCCTGAAGAACCTGCTTCTATCCGTGGTGGCTGGTGGCGTCGTGCTGGGAGCCATCTTCACCGCCGTGTCTGCCGTGGCCCAGTTCGACCAGGTCTCCCGTGGCAAGTAAATTAGTCACATTCTGTGTTTGTGTATAGGCGAGAAACAGCTTAGGCGACTAGAATGGGCTGATGAGAGGCGCTGCACTACGTATTTGTAATATTCTCCGTACATCTTACCCAAATAAAATCCGGCATGGCCCTCTCAGCACGCGACACCACACCCTTGCACCCTCACAACGCCCCTAAGAAAACCACCGCACACCCTCATCTTCGTGGAGGATTAATTACAAAGCTGCATGCGGGACTCCTCACTAGCAGCATCCGTGACAATTCGCTACCCATTCGTTTCATGAACTCCATCAAGCGGACGGAAGTGTTGTTACGAGTCAGCAGTAGCTGTAGTCGGGTGCGACACCATCATTACACAACCCTTCTTTGCCAACAGCTGCGGAAAGTGTGTGGCCCCTATGCCAGCTGCGAGGAGCGGATGTCTTCCAGGAGTGGCTTCAGCTCCGGCATGAGGTGCATCACCAAAATCTCAACCATGCCGTGCCCCAGCTGCGCCATAAAGGTGGGCGACTGAAGGATGTGGTAGATGTCCTTCACAGCGCCAGTGTAACGGCTCCGCCCGACGATGCGCACCAGTGCGGGCGGCGCGCGGTTGAAAAGGATGTCCTGCGTGTGTCCGCCAACGAGCCAGCCCCTCAGGAATGAATGCTGTCATGCAGCGGAAAAGACCACAGCACCGCACCTACGTATGAACAGCTCTATTCCATCTCAAGGAAAGGAACATCAAATCTTAGCATGAGACCAGCTGCAACCGAAGTATGCCCCCTGCGTCTTGAAATGTCTGAGTGTGTGTGCGTGCGCGAGGCCACAAACACAGTAGCTTAAAATGAGCCTGAATAACTGCTCAAATAGCTTGATCAACACAACGGAGGAGAGCAATAGGAAAAGAGAGAACAACAAAATCTTCCGCTCTAAAACCGAATAAGCAATTACCACAAAATTGCAGATTCACTAAGTGTTCCTATAGCACAATCTATTTGGGCATTCCGGAAGTCTCCTTAAACATGTATATATATGGGTAACGAAGGGAAATAGGGGGAGGGGAGGTTGGGGGTCTCACCCTGAGCTTGTCTGCCATGGCGCGCTCCTCTGACCCCATTTCCATCTCTAGAGACAGCCAGTTGCCCTTCGTGTAGCCACCCGGGGGCACCGAGCTCCCCGGCGGCTGCTCCCCCTTGGCCACCATGGCAGCGGCGCGCGCAGTGGAGAACCAAACACCTGATGGGTGAGCGATGAGAGCAACAGCTTTAGCCCACCTGCCCTCAAAATCACTCACAGAGCTAACTGTCACTAGGCTCTGATCTTAGGGTAGGTCCGTAGGAGGCTGGGGGAGGGCGTACCTCCCGGCCACAGTAGGTTCCTGAGCCTCAGAATGAGACGGGCCCAAGTGTGTGAGGAGGACATGTCGTGCATCTTCTGCGCGACAAGTAGGTCCACTGTTCCGCCCGCCACCAGCGACAACATCTGCTTCACCACCACTGTAACCTGCCCGCCGACAGTTCCATCAGGGCTAATCAACTCAGCCATCAAAGAGAACGGCCATTCACAGGGAGGGCGACGAACGGTTGCCACAGTCGGCGGAGACTTTGCCCACCCATCCATGTGAAAACATCTTAGTACGCCACGCCAAACCCAAAAGACAGCTCATCTCAGCAGAAAACATTTCGCCGATCCAAATAAGAAGCGTTAAGTCATCGAAGAGCGCAAAGGATAGCATGCAACCTCATACGAAAACATAACCTCTTTCACAAAACAAGTGTCGCCACAAGTCCATCGTCTACGCATCCCACGTTGTGCCCACTGCTGCATCTCGTGTCTACCCACTGACTCCCAAATCATACACGAATGACCGCGGTATGCACGTGCCTATTTCAGTTGTCCACCTCTCGCTCCCTAACCCCCTCTCTCCCCCCCCTTTAAGGGGTATGACTTCCTGGACTTGTTTCAAACCCTGAGTACCGAAGCGCACAACAAAAATATTGTTCTTTCTGCATTTCTCGGAAGAAGAGGGGGGCACAGGGGGGAGGCGCACCTGGCGCCAAATAAAGCCGTGGCTCTGGAGCTCAAAGACGGCATCCACCAGCAGGTAGAGCGGGCGGCTGATGCCAATGCTGTCCTCCTCAAAGTTGACGTCCCCCATCTTCTTCATGGCATGAAATAGGGCCGAGTCGCCGCCGCACCCACCGGTGCCGCTCGCGTGCTGCCCACCAACATCTTCAGCGGTGGACCGTCGACTGCCATTGCCATTGCCAGCAATGTGGCTGTCGCCCGCTGTGCCGGTGGTGGGAGAAAGGGTGGGGGGGCGCCCCTCCTCCCCACTGTCGCGACCCCCCAACGCGCCATCCGACGCACTCCGATTCAGCACAGCGCACTCCGGTTCCTGCCCAGCCACAGCGCCCACCGGACCCAGAGCAGCAGCATCACCCTGGGCGGAGTCCTTCTCGCGCTTCATGCTTCTTGAGTTCACAGGCCCCTGGGCTGCCGTCCGGGGTTCGACCCCCCCGTCGACCGCGCCCACCACGACTGCATCACCCGGCTGGATAGAGGTTCCACGGCCAGCCATACGATTCGTTCCTCCAGCCACCTGCCAAGTGGAGCCCAATGTCATACAGTTTCCTCACATCTAAAGCAGCAACGTCTCCCAGTTTACTCAGTGAGCGCACGAGTGCATGCGTGCGTGAGCGAGTAGACCTTTCATTCGCTACTTTCATCGCTTCGCTATCTTTGCAGGGTGTTATTATACGTATCTGCATTTCTGGAGGGGGTCGAGATGGGGATTACAAGAGGTTCAGGTGAACCTCCTCCCCCAATTCCATACCGTCCCCAAGCAGCTACCGTGTATGTGTGTGCGTGTGCGCGCGCGCGTGTGCGTGTATGTTTGTGTGTGTGCGTGTGTGTGTGTGTGTGTGTGTGTGTGTGTGTGTGTGTGTGTGTGTGTGTGTGTGCGTGTGTGGCTGTTAGACTACGCTAGCGAGTGCGCGTAAATGCACAGTTAGTGTGTATATGTGTGATTGTGTTATCGATCGAACGATACTGGACGCGGTCAGTGTGCCTGAATGAATGGTTCATGCATTTTTGTATATGATTTCCCCCCCGAAAACAACAAAATCACAAACATTGAAGAGCAGCCATGCATCAACACCCATTCACTTTGCTCGATGCTTTGTTGCACCAAACCGCATCTATTACATGTGACCTCCACCGCCCCTACCTTGTTCTTAACACTGTGCCGGGCGTTATCCAAATTGTTGGCGACCACGTTCAGCAGAGACACATCCGTCTCGAGCGCATAAGCGGAGCTCCAAGGGTTTAGAAACTCAAACACCTCCGGAGACGCGCCGTATGCCTGCCGACAAGCCATAGCACCGACATCAGACGTGCTCAACCCCTAGTAAGCTAGCTGCATGCTGTGAGTACAGAATCAAGTTCAGTCCACCCACGTCTGAGCCCCTACTTATTGTTAATTAGACCAGAGAAGTAACAAAATAAACACACACACACACACACACACACACACACACACACATACACACACACACATACACACATACGCAAACACAAACGCACACACACACGCACAGGACGACAAAAATCGCACTTCCTTCTCTTCGTGGCGCTGACACAAAGAGCCAGGAGTGAACAACAAGAAGTGTTTAGATGCCCAGCTGTTGCACACCTGGCTGGCGATGATGTCCTTCAAGTACACATCCAGCTGTTCTCGGCGCTCCTCAACAAACTCCCAATTGTTGGAGGCAAAGATGTAGCGCTTGGGGGGAAGGTGGCCGCCGTACTTGTACGTGTTCCGGAGCTGCTTGTGCAGCTGCTCAAAATTGCGAAACCGGCGCAGCACCGTCCACTCCCGCGTTGCGTCGTGCACCCGGATGTTGAATACCACATACTCACGGCTGCGCCGCTCCGCGTTGATCTCAGCCGCCACAACCTTTGTAAACGGCTTGCCATCAAAGCCAGTCGCCTACCATAAATGAGTGGGCCGCCAGTCAGTGCCCCCTCACAAAAACCGGACATCAAGTAGGGAATGGCTCAACCGATCTATCAGCCAACAATGACTAACTGACCAGACAGACAGTGCGCATCAGCTGCACTACCCATTGATACTACTTTTATAGTGAGTGATACTTATGTGTCTTGCTTGTGCCTTTGTGCCTGTGAGTGTATAATGCATCGTTGTCGGTGACTGTATATGTGCGAGTGTCTATGCATCTATGAAAATGTATCAGGTTCTATGTGTGTGTGTGTGTGTGTGTGTGTGTGTGTGTGTGTGTGTGTGTGTGTGTGTGCGTGTCTATGTGTGTGTGTGTGAGTGCACGCGCGAGAGCGTAAGCAAGGAAGAGAGAAGAAAAGGGCGATAGATGGAGTTTTGAGGGGAAAGAGTGGGAAACGGTTCACAAGCAGTCTCAGCATACCTCTGGACTGAGATGACGGTGAGAGGAGGATCCTTGGGCCCTTTTCTCTCCTGTGGGACGAAAAGGGCCGCGTCGCCGAGGTCAATGAGAAAAGCGGAAGAAGCAGCGCACAGAGTTGCGTCCGTTCTCAGTGGACATAACCAGACCTAGGGCAAAACAGCAGCGGAAGAGGGAAGGAGGCGGGAGTACCTGGGGCGGGCTTGGGTTTGCTGGCATTCAGCGCGGCTAGCTCTGCCATTTGAGGGAGCTCAGCGTGGTAACCTGCCTTTCTTGGACTCACGCTGAGATTACTTTTCGCACCATCCGCCGCGCCCATCATTCCTCCCCTGCCATGACTCCCATCCCCTGCTGCATCTGCCTGAGCGACATTTGCCAGCGAGACACTGCCTTCGCTGGCGTGCCGCCGAAACTCGCCCGCGGCATGACTGGAGTCTGCAACGCCATTTGTGAGGTCCGCCTTGCTGCTGTAGGGCGAAACCATCGACGAGAGGTACCGCTTCTTTATGCTCTGAGGCGGCGGGCTGTGGCCAACACAGGCAGATAATATCTGTCACTACGACCTATACAATCATCCAGCCGTGCATTCCCTCAAGAGATCAAACACAAATGCCACTGCTTCCCATACTACGAGACTCACCTCCCGGCACACTCTGCATCTTTATACGCCGCTGCTCGCTGCTCAAAGGACTGCTCCCCATGCAGCCGCATAGCCTCCGCGCTTGGGTCCAGCTCGGGAAAGTCATACTCCAGCAGCGTTACAAGGAGCTGCACGCATCAGCGGGGGACCCTAGTCCAAGTGAGCAAGGGAATGTATTTGTGCTTTTGTGTGTGTGTATGTGTGTGTGTGTGTGTGTGTGTGTGTGTGTGTGTGTTTGTGTGTGTGTGTGTGTGCGTGCGTACGCATGTGCTTGTGTGTGTATATATGTCAGCGTACGAGTGCTGGTGTGTGTTTGTGTGTATGTCCGTGTGTTCCTGTGTGCTTTTGTCTGTGCGTAAGTTTGCGTTTGTACTATATGTGGGCACACATATGTACTATACCGCGTCGGTGTGTGTGCGCGGGGGGGGTTGGGGGAAGGGGGGGGTCAAGGCACTGCAGAAGTGCGGCACGCATAACTGGGAAGAATGGGCGTTTTCAGCAACCTTGTTCATGTACGCAGGCATCAACATTTGGATGGCGGGCTTCAGAATAGCCGACGCAAGTAGCTCGCGAATAAGTATCTGCAGCACCGGCCGCGCGTAGTCTCTCTGATCCAACAGAACCGCCAACGCCCCATCCGACAGCTGCTTCAGGACCTGAGAGCAGCAAGCTGGGGCTCAGCGTGGCCGGTGTGACTGGGATATGGTTGGAGTGCAAGCTGTGGGGAGGAATGCGGTGGGGAGGGGAGAATCTGTGTTGCAACCTCGTAGTGCTGCTCGTTGGAGTAGAGGGCAGGATGCAGGTTCCCGTCTGCTTTCATCTCCTGCCGCAGCGCGCGGTCCCGTGCCAGTGGGTTCATCGCATCCAACTCCTTCACCCCCACGCTGTCCCGCGTGTCGCGGTACAGTTCGATCATCTCGATCATTAGGTCAGTCATGTCTCTGTTGCCACACCCCACAGCACGTCACCCTCCGCTCAGTGCCTCAACAAAAGCCGCCTGCATTCCGGTGTCATGGAAAAATGTAATGAATAACCTTTGTGCATCAACCCTAATTCGCACTCCGAAGCCGTAAGCACTCACCTCAGCAGCATCACTCGCACATCCACTTTCTTTCCCCTGAGAGCCAAGCATCCAAAGAGGTGGTTTGCCATGTGCCGCACCTCCGCTGCAAACTCGCAGTCGGGCGTCATACGGTGCCAGAAAGCATCGTACACAAACTGCAGCACAGCAGCACCCGGGGTGGTCACCAGTTATGAATTCAGTGAATGTCATTAGCAAGGTGAAGTTGCTTCTGAATTAAGTGCCAGCGCTGTGGCTGTTTGTTATGCAGCCAAGCACAGCTCTCACCTCCTGAATGATGTTGCTTATCAGCTTCTCCCAGGCAGCTTCCACTATGGGTGCATTGACGGACTGCCTCCACTTCTCGTTGGGCGCAGGGCGGACGGGTCTCTGCCTCGGTTTGGTGTTGTACGTTCGCCGCTCTCGTCGTCCCAAGTCGTCCGTCCGTTTCCGAATCTCAACTTGCGTGGAAATCCAGAACGCCACACCAACCGCGGCAACTGCCAGCGGGAAGTTCCAGGCAAGGCTGGAGCTTGTCCCTGCGAAGCAGACCCGAAACAGTGTCGGTTCAGATGGCTGCCAGCTGGCAAAAAGCACCCAACACACCTGTATACCCCCACCCACGTACACTCCTCCTACGGCCCCTGCACTCGTCCCTTCGCCATGGTGAGGATTTAATAGCCGCTACTTTTCAGCTGACAGTTTTAAAGAGCTTGGTGGTTGCTAGTGCGCGGGTGGTTTTCCATTTGTACAAATGGTTAGAGACGGCAGTGACGGCCGTTCGACGGGAAACGACTTCGCTTCATCGGAAGCGAAAACAACCGAGCGATGACAAGAAAGGGACTCACGTGTCAAGAACCACGCCAAAGCCCAGCTCACAAAAATAATTCGTGCTATCTGATTGCAGCATCCCTCCACGAGCAGCTGCTTCGCAGTTCGCTCGGGAGGCCCGCTGTTGCTCGGCGCCGCGGAAGTCGTCGTTGCTTCCGGGGACAACTTCCATGCCGAGCCCGCTGTCTTCGTTCCCCCTCCTCGCCGCGTTAGGCCTCCGCCGCTCTGCCCGTCGCCCTCCATCAGGTCGCAGGGATACACTTCCAAGGTGATATCGTATTGATTTAATTATGAGACCTGCCTGATAAGGTGCCCTTCCAGGTTTGAATGCTACGAAGGAGATGGCGCTACTGAGACGTCGCCGATGGCAGGTGGCCAAGGAGGGTCGCATCACTACGCGCGTGGTTCGTCCGACAAGGATGCGTGTACCCGTACGTACATCTCAGGGAGCAGCTGGTCGCGTTTTGTACACTCCTCCACAAAAGTCCGGACATGCATTGTGTTTAGCATAAGCTAGTCAAGAACACGCTCCCCTCTCACCACGTCAAGCACGACGATACCCGAGTATCACCCAATTGTAGGAGAGCCGAGAAGCAAGCAGTAAGCCGCCATCCGGGGTGGTTAGACCTCAGCTTAAAGCGGGTGTTGTCGGTGGAGTTTGTCGAATTAAGCCCATAAACTCCCGAGAAATTGTCTGAACTACACACGTCATTCTGAGCGCCACGCTTGGCCATTGCTCAACCGCTCATACCAAGCTGCATACTTCTCTGCGTTCCACATAACCGTATTTTGGGGGGGTTTTTGGAGGGGGTTTGGAGGCGTGGGTGCCGTGTTCAATGCGCGAGGTTTGGTTTGCGGGTGTGTGAATAGAGCACGGAAGTTCACGCCGCTGGCACGGGTGATTTTTTAGAAAGAAGACGAGCAAAAACGCACATGACGCAGGTTTGGATAAACACTGCACGCTGTAAACATGCGAGGGCGATTGGCTTAGGGGAGGGGCGAGGTCCAACTTGGCCGTTAGGGACGCATCACGTTGACGGTGGTATTTGGAATGCTTGGGTATGTGCTTGTGCCAACCACACCCGCCCCACGCGTGGCACGCGTCGGGAATTGGGCTCGGAGGTCAATAGGAATGAAGAATTGGTAAACATATATCGACAAACCCCGCACAAATCGTCTCAGGAGGTGAGCCGACTTCGATGGGTGTTGCTTGGCACTGCGGCTCAGCGGTGCCGGAATAGTATGTAAATTACAATAATTCATAACAAATCTATTTGTGAGAGTTTGAACTCCAAAATAACGTGCGTTCGACGCGCATAGAAAAGACGCGTCCAACGGTACATTTTATAAAACGTTTTGACCATATATAAGGAAGTTATGATCGCTTGAACATTGTTGCCGAAAGCGGCTTGCCCTTGGGTTGTGCGCATATCGGTGGTACGTCTACATACGCGATTTCTTGCGTTTCCCCCACAGCGGCCTGCCCAACACCTCCTCCCTCCGTCGCCTATGCATAATATTTGCGCGACCGTCGCATCAGCGTTCATATTGCGGCGTTGTGCGCCCGTTACTCTTTTCGTCTACCAAGCACGGCGACTGTTTGAAAGAGCGTGCCGCACGGGTGCGGGCGCGATAACCCCAAGTACACATGCCCGGTAGTGTTCGAACTCGCCCCTCGCAGTTGTCGGTTCATTCCATTTTGCGCGCAAAAGCATTGCCTGGGATTTCAGGATATTTGTCAATAAAATAGACGCATGATTGCATTTTCTACTTGCGCAGGTGCGAAATCTTGTCCGGACTTTTGTGGAGGAGTGTATCATTATTGAATCATCATCACGATCCTGCAGGAGTTGCTAAATTTCGAATAAAGAACCGGCCGGGATATTGTTTGTCGAAAAAGGACGGATACATGAGGATTAATCCTTACATAATAGACGAGTCCGAGTCGCTAGGTCCTTTGTACGGACTCATCCGACAGAAACTACTGAATGTTGCCACTTCTACTTTACCGTGGGCGGTCCAATTGCGCAATTCGTACGACTCTATCTCCACTATGGGCGGGTTTTCGGAATCGGAGCTTGTGGTTTTGACTAACACACTGAACCAAAACCTTTCTGATTATGCCGGGCCCGATGTCGAGTTGGTGGTATCTACGGTCAACAATGCGGTGGCACCCGCTACCCAAGTGACTAGCCTACAACTTCCGACTCCCGATGCTCTTACTCGCTTGGGAGATTCTGGGGGCCACATCCAACGGGGCATTTCGCGCATTCTTCGTGCCCGGGCCTACCTTGACCTCTTGGCGTTCTGCAGACCTTCCCCACCGGACTATATGAGGGTGACCTCGGGTACGGGTCGCGGGGCTTTGGCTCTCTTTTTCGCTTCACATGAGTCCAGTTTCAAGGTGCCATCCGATTGCTATATGATGGCAGCCCACCGGGTGCTTGGCTTGACTGCGGAGCGCGCCGCTCATGTTCGAAAATGCCCTCGGTGCAATGAGGCCCCTTCAGAATCTCGCGGGTATGGATCTTCGTCGACGGTATCGGGCATCTTTATTTCGGGTGAGCGCTCAACAGCCGCTATGCTCATGGACCATATCCCCCGGTGCCCGTGCTCTTGGTATATCATTCAACTCCATGACCGCATTGTCCACGTGCTTGAAGAGTTCATGCTTAAAGCGGGGGCTACTAAGGGCCGGGACTTGCGGTTGGAGGTCCGCCGTATTCGGTCGGGAGCTTCACGTGATCGTCCTAGGGATGTGGTTTGGTTGGACTTCATGGCTCCGCACCGCCATCTTGTTGTTGATGTGACGGTTACAAGTGCTCGCACGAACACCAACGTTCCTCGTATAGGTGCTCGCCTTCCACTCCCTGGCAGCCTTGCATTGGGAGCTCAGCAAGGCAAACTTGATGCGGACCTCCGCACTTCCGCTTTGCTTGGCACGCCTTCGGTTCAGTCGGTCCATGACTACTACCCCTTCGCCATGGAGGATGGGGGCCGGTTGGCGCCGATGGCGGCTGAGTTGGTCGATCGCTTGGCTATTTTGGTGGCTGTACGTCGCTTCCCTGGCATGGGGGCCGCTGACTCTCGTTCCTTGCGCTCTGGCAGTTATGTCCGTATGCAGCATTTTGTTCGTCGATCTACTTCTCTTCCGTTTCGGCGTTTTTTGGGGGATGTGCGACGATAATTCATGCAACGTCTTTCTGCTGCTCTTCATGGCACTCTTGGTTCTTATCTCCGCGACGCTTTTCAGGAGGGCAGTGTTGGTGCTGTGGCATGCCTTCCTGTTCCTCGGGCTTAGGTTTTTTCTTCCATTCTTTCTTTTTCTTGCTTGGTGGCCTCCACTGCTTTTTCTTGTAAGAAATCTTTTGATCCTTACATAATAATAGTTACTATCCTTATTCTGCTGCAGTTTGAATATGAGCGCGCTGCAAATGAATTATGCTCGTGGGCGGTGATGGTGGTATTTCTGTTCTCTGTCCATCTGCACTGCTCCACAAGCGCCTGGACAGTATTTCGCACATTCGTAAGTAACAAATGTAATCATGATATAAATCGAGTTAATAATAGGCCGGTTCTTAGGTGAACTTTGCCAACATCCGCAAAAGATGAGATATAAATCGAGTTCATTGCCAACTACTCCGACCTCGAAGGCCATGCTCGGGGGCAGAAGAAGGATTGCTGCACCGACAAATATGGTAGGGCGAATAAGAATAGCGCCGGGCTTGCTGTCCACGCTTTCATTCAACACTCATGAAAATGAAAATGAAAATGATTTAAAGCAACTAAGGTACCAGCAAACTTGACGAACAACCATGTAATCACGGCCATAATATACTCTTCCATCTAGGACACTTTAGAGTAGCGATTGGGCCGGGTATTGTTCGATCGTGTACACCTTTTCGACCTGAGACACTATTAGCAACAGAGGTCGTCGATTTACCTTCGACATCTCCATCGACTATAGTCGCGACTCCTGCAACTTTAGTCGCAGGTCGTCGTCGTCAGACAAAGCAGAGACATAGTCGTAAACATGTAAACAGACTTTCGATTGATTGGAAACTGGTTGACTCTATTTTTGAACCTCTGCATACACGATTCAACTTCACAGTGGAGGGATGTGCTGATGACGAAGGTCTAAACTCGCACGGTGACTTACCTTACTGTTCACCGAGTGACACGATTCTTGAGAGGGAATTGTCAGGAGAACGGATGTTCATTAATCCACCCTGGGAGTTGGCTGAACGGATAGCACAACATTTTGAGGATTGTCGACGAACATCTCCGACATCTACGATGGCTGTTTTTGTGCTACCGAAATGGGCGAAATTCGCTCAATTGACTAAGCATTGGAAACTCTACCAAGAATTCCCAACGCGGACACAGCTTTTCACTCGCCAGTCACTAGAGAACCCAGCGCAGCAGGAGGTGGTTGCTCTAGCTCCTTGGCATGTACAGCTGTGGTTAGTCGATGCTGATTGTGCTTTTTACGACTCGACATCACATACAAAATCTGACCGACCCACCTCGGTACATGTACCTTCTGGCGACGCGGAACAGTCCATCGCTACGCTGCGACAATTTTCTCCGCCAGCTACAGCCCTACTGACTGACCTCACGGAAGCTCGACCGTTAATTCGAACCGATCTGACTCTGAAAACTCTTGATGGCGGACACCAGATTTCTGGATTGGTGGACTGCGCTGCGACTCTTGATTTCGTATCTGAGTACTTCGTACGACGCTTTGCTTTACAGACTCGAAAGTATGTGACCAATACATCTGTTCAACTTGCCAACGGACAACGAGTGACTTCTTCGACAGTCTGCGATATTACTTTTGAGCTGGCTCGACACGAATTTCAACGGACTTTTTACGTCTTACGTGATTTACGTGCTGCTGATCCTGGGTTTACCATGGCTTGATGACGAACATGCCTCTTTACAATTTGGTTCAGCCAGGGTTTTTACTCTAATGAACGGCACCGCAGTGGAGACTACGCTCGAGGAACGACGCCCTGAGTGTCTAGTGATGTCATCTACTGAAGTTCAGAAACTCATGCGCAAGACGCGCCGCAGCAGGGGACGTAATGCTGAATTTTACGTCATTGAACTTACGCCAACCGCTGACCAGCCAACAGACTTTCACACTGGAGAGGAGCTAAATGCATAACAACGTGACAACTTCCGGTCGTTACTCTACACTGACTTCCCGGAGTTACTGCAACTTGTCGACTCTCCGCTTGTAAGCCGACAGTGGGATCATCCCATTGAAACAACTGGCCCGATGCGACGCCAACGGCTAAACATATTGTCACCTGCATAGCGCGCTGAGCTATATCGACAGCTCAAAGACGCTGTGGAGGCAGGACTGATCCGTCTTAGCTACAGTGAGTTGGGCTCGCCAATTCTTTTTGTGCGTAAAGCTGATGGCTCGCTACGTCTGTGCATTGACTACCGTGGCCTTAATGAGGTTACGCGTAAAGATGCTTACCCGCTTCCGCGTGTTGACGACACACTGGACGAGCTTAAGGACGCGAACTTTTACACCCACCTCGACCTCGCCTCTGGCTTCTTGCAAGTTCGAGTGCGTGACAAGGACGTTCACAAGACGGCGTTTCAAACCCATGATGGCTTAATGGAATGGGTCGCCATGCCGTTTGGATTGTGCAGTGCGCCAGCTGCATTTCAGCAGATGATGAATGACATACTTCGCGAGCTTGTTATTGTCTACCTCGATGACGTATGTATCTACAGTCGAACTCTGGAGGAACACCTGGAGCACTTGCGTCTCGTTTTACAACGATTTAAGGAGGAGGGCTTGAAGTTACGCCTTAAGAAATATTTCTTCGGCCTTCAAGAGATGGAGTATCTGGGCTATACTGTGTCAGCTGGTAAAATTTCGGTTTCAACAAAGAAAGTCGAGGCCGTTGCATACTGGCCAGTGCCCAAGACGCAGAAGGAGGTTCGCAGTTTCGTGCAGTTTTGCAACTTATATGCCAGATTTATTCATCAATTCAGCGACCTTACGGCTCCATTGACGGACTGACTGCGGAAGTCCCAGCCACAGAAGGTTACGCTGACGCCTGCCTGTTTGGAAGTCTTTGAGACTCTCAAGTTACGGCTCATTTCCGCGCCATGCCTGATCCTTCCGGAGGTCGGCTCAGACGCGACGTTCACCGTGGCTACAGATGCTTCAACAATGGGGATTGCAGCAGTCCTGTTGCAAGACCAAGGAGGAGGTCTTCAACCAATCTCTTACTAGGCGCGTAAGCTGAATCCAACTGAGCGTGGTAACACTTACTCTGCGTACGACTTAGAAGCTTTGGCCGCATGCGAAGCTGTCAAGCATTGGAGGTGCTATCTTGAATGATGCTCTAAGTTCCTTGTCGTAACAGACCATGACACACTGCGACATCCGCTTAGGCAACCGAACAACAGGCTGAACAAGCGGCAAGCAAGATACCTGCGGGATTTGCAACCGTTTGTGGGCTCGATGACACTTGCATATCACAAAGGAGCTCTGAACGAAGCTGACCCATTGAGCCGGCGTCCAGACTTCGTACCTCAAGCCACATTTCCATTATTTTGGGATGGCGAGGTTCCGTCAGATCGAGAATCACGACGGAAGTCCCAATTGCTGTTTGAAGACGCACAGTTAAATTTACTGACAGTTAACGCGTTGCAACTGAGCCCTGAGTTCGCTGATCTCATTCGCGAGGGGTACTCCCAAGACTCGTTTTATGGGGACGAGGGTGAGTGGACGAAAGGCAGCCGGATTGAAGCCAGAGATGGATTTTTTTGCGCCTCGATCGCCTATGTATTCCACAGAACTCTAAGCTCCGACTGAGATTGATCACAGAGCATCACGAAAGTTCGTCAGCTAGTCACAGAAGAGTCGCTAGCACTCTTGCTAAAGCACTCGACAAATTCTGGTGGAAACGACTTCGCCAAGATGTGAAAGATTTTTGTGAACGTTGCGTCGTATGTCGACGAGCAAAGATTCGACCGCAGATGGCTGCGACTCTTTACCCACTACTTGTTCCACCCAGACCGTGGCATACAGTTGGTCTTGACTACTTGACACACTTACTTGAGAGCAATGGCTTTAACAGTGTGATGATTGAAGTAGACCATCTAACTCGAATGGCCCATTTTCTGCCGTGTATAGAGACTGTTACTGCCGAAGAAACTGCAACTTTTTTTTTACTGGGAGTCTACCGTTACTGCCGAAGAAACTGCACTTTTTTTTTTACTTGAGTCTACCGTTTACATGGACTACCCCGTGTGCTGGTCAGTGATCGCGACCCGAAATTCGTTAGTGGCTTCCGGCATGCACTTTGGCGACGCCTTGGAACGCGCCTGAACATGTCTTCTAGTCGACATCGAGAAACAGACGGACTGACAGAGCGCGTGAACCACACGTTTCAGGAGCTTCTTCGTTGCTTTAGTTGCTATGATGGCTCCGATTGGACGACTCTACTATCACAAGTGGAACTTGCGTACAACGCCTCTCGTGCATTCGGAATTGAACACACACCGTTCGAGGCTAATTTTGGATTCTCTCCTAAGGAGCCTCCTGACCCATTGTTTAGCATGCGACCGTCAATTCCAGTTTCGCAAGACGCAACAGAACGGTTACGATTGTTACAAGAAGTACATACCCTTGTACGCTCTATGTTACAGCTACACAAGGACGAGATGCAAGCGCGCACAGAACCGTCTACAACGTCACACTTCGCCAGAGGAGACAAGGTGTTAGTCGTCACAACAAACCTTTTTCTGCGTGGACAACCGAATCGAAAACTCAGAGACATACAGCTTGGACCTTTTGCATGGGAGGAGCAAATTGGGAAACACAGTTAAAGATTGAAACTTCCATCGACAGTACGCTTACATCATGTGTTCCATGTGAACAATTTACGACCCTGCTCTACCGCTCCGCTACGACCACCTGTCCCGGTGACTGTTCATGAAGGAGAAGACGAGGAGTTTGACGTCTCGCACATCTCTGTTGTGTGCATTAAGTCGCTACCTAGGCGACGAGGCAAATATATGCTCTTCATGACGCATTTCAGTGATGACGACATTCCACCTATTTGGCACCGATTGAATGAAGTACACCGGACAACAACGTTACAAGATTTCTTGGAGACGCCCCAATGGCACAAGTTTGCCAAGACTCATGCGTACATTGACTTCATGCACGCTCACCCTGCGCGCATTTCTGAGTCCCAGTAACTGCTTTAGTAAAGGAGCTTAAACCACTGAGGTCCGCCTTGCGGCGGCCTCACAGATCTGTCAAGAGGGGGAGGGTACGAGTGTGACGAGTACAGTCCTGCAACAGTACATTGCAAGACATTGTACAAGTACTCGTTACTAATTCCAATTCGTGCTTTTCCATCGGACGGACGTACAAACGTGGGTACGTCGCTACTGCAATATTCATAAGGGTACTTATGCATACTGTACGACCAATACCTCCTAATACGTACAGGGACGCACAATTAATCTAACTAGCCAGATGACGCGCCTAAGCGAGTTCTCCGATGCAGAAGGAGCCGCGTCGTGATTTTCAATGCTACACGGGCCGCGTCTCTGGACAAATGACGACGGTTAGACATCCCTAACGCCTGACACGTAAGCGAAGCAAGCAGGCGTAAGCTATCTAGGCAGAAAGCTATTTAAGCCCAGTGCAGTAGAGGGAGGTGACAGAACCATTTAACATTTCCTTTGTTCACTTACAAAATATATTGCTAAAGTACAAGCAGTGAAACATCCTCTCAACATCATCTCTAGACAACATCATTTTGCCATCTTGCAACGACAGAACTAGACAGATTAGAACTGATTTGTGCTAGCGTTTAGCTTGAGGAGGCTAACCGCCACAAACCTCTCCCTTTTGCGCTGGAGCCCGGGAGCTGAGCTCACCTTTCATGATGGTCAAGACGACCTCACCCTCGATGTTCCCTACAACAGCCTTGTGGGTTTACTCCTCATGGCTACGTTATGCACCTGCCCGGACATTTTAGAGGCTGTACCATGCCTTTGCCGGTATGTCTTTCGACCCAAAACATGCCACTTGATTGTTGCCAAGAGTTTATTGCGCTACCTGAAAGGGACATCTTCCAAATGTATTGTTTTCCGCCACCACTTTGGTTCCATTGAGTGCAGTGCTTTTGTGGACTTTAAATCGGGAAGCGACCCAACCAATGCATATTCTGCCAACGGGCAGATTGCTCGCACCAGCCCAGTGGGGGCTCCTCACTCACCTTCAGATGGTGCGGCACCAATCTCTTGGCGTTCCGCTCTCGAGGTATTAGTTGCCTAGTCTACATGTGAGGCTGAGTATATCGCCGTGGCTTTAGTCAGCCAGGAAACTAGGTTTGCTTTTCGCCCAGTGCTCAATAACATGGGTATGTCTCAATCTAGCCCCACCCATGTGGTTTTGCAATAAGTAGTTAGGGATTCGCAACGTCACCCGCGGGTGCACTTCTCGGAAGACAAGGCACATTTCACTCAAGGAACATCTCAGTCGAGTTTTGGCGTCCAAGGGCGTCACTCGCATGGTGTACGTTTCCACATATGACAAATGTGCGGACTTACTAAGCTTACCAGCAAACCAGCCATTCAGCCAGATTTGCTTTTCGCCCAATGCTCAATAACATGGGTATATCTCAATCTAGCCCCACCCATGTGTTTTGCAATAAGAAGTTAGCGATTCGCAACGTCACCCGCGGGTGCACTTCTCGGAAGACAGGGCACATTTCACTCAAGTATCATTTGAGTCGAGACTTGGCGTCCAAGGGCGTCATTCGCATGGTGTACGTTTCCACATATGACAAATGTGCGGACTTGCTAAGCTTATGCCGCTTTCCACATTATTCAATCGCATTTTGGCGAAGATCCCGAATATTTAGCCAACCGTTCTTTTGATTCTTCCTCGCATGTTATCGGTATATCATGGTCGAGTGGGGGTGTTGGAGTGCACCCATATGTATTGACGCGAGTAGTACGTTTCTACATCACACACGTACTGACAATAGTATCACATATGATATATGATTATCATATGTTATTTGTCAATGATACGAACAATCACTACCCAAAACGGTATTGCTATGAGTTGAGCCAACACCACTAGTAGTCGTGGAGCTTTCTGTCGCAGCATGTCCTTTCATGCTACCGTTAGACTATTTATAGGCACCTCACGTTGACCTCTATACCCACTTCTCCTCTCACTTACACCTTTCGATCTTAGTCACCTATGCACGCTTTCGTATATACAACAATGGCAAAGACACAGTAGTACAATTGCATGCATGAAAGAAACGAAGCATGCTTGTATTTCATATGCGGTATAGATGTTGCACAACTCAAGAGCCTTAAAGACCGCAAGCGGTATGTGCCATCTATCGAGCGCGGTGCGCGAGGCGGAGAAGTACATTACGCCGTAAATCAGTCGCTCGCGACGGCAAAATGTTTTTCTTAAGCGCGGCGCGCACACTCGCCGGAATTTGACAACACAACGATGTGTCCGGTAAAGTTGGCACATGAAGAATCGGTTCTTTCTGTGGTCCAACCAAATTGCGAAATCTGGGGGGTGTGGGCTTGACCGGAGAACCGGACAGACTACCGCATGGGATATAGTCGCTATATGACATGCGCATGTATGTCGCTGAACCCGCACGGGTACACTCTACGGGCAGTGGTCTGTTGCGATGTTATTTCAAAATGTATCCGAATATTCCGGTCCAACTGTCTTTTAATCGCCGCCGCCACCGCATGCGCATGTGCGGCTGAGCTTGGCTCGGGAGCCCGCGAGCACGGAACTTTGTAGCGGTGAGCGTGACGCATGCCCGTCAATTCGTGTTCTTGTCTCGGCACTCTCCTACGTTGTGGCATCGCGCGGTACCCATACATCCAGTTTTCTTTTTTCATTATCCGCGGTCACTCGCCGTCTCCGGCCCCGGTGCGTTTTATTTGTATTATCGCCAGCGTGACCCTCCCGGGATCTTTTATTCGTCGATCGACCCGCGCCTAGATACAGCTGCCCGTACCGCCCCTATTCTCGGTATCCTCGAGATTGTTGGCCGCTACCAGTACCGCTACAAAATTTGCCCGCGCTTGGTCATCCCCCTTCAAGGCTCGAGGCATCGGCACGCGTCATAGCTGTCCTTGTACGTGTACTACTACTTTAGTACTTTAGTACTTCTCTCAGCCCGCCAACTTCATTCTAATCACTACCCGTACTCGGATCCCGCTATTCGTAAGGTCATCCCCTTGCTTGGCGCACCACTACCTCTACATACACTACCTCTTCGGCGTCTAAAGTCGTTGTATGCTTGTTTGTAGGTGTGGGGGTCGGTGATGTGGGTGGCCTTGGCGCGGAGTGAGGCGAGGAGGATGTTGTCGTGATGGGTAAAACGCTCCCCCACTACTTGTTCTTCTTGCCATCTATCGGTTAAAGCTATGCGGGGTGCGTTCGCGTCGGCGGGTGTTGACATGTCGGACGATGCGTGGGCCAATGCTTTTGCTTACCATCTGGCTCGATGCAGCGGAGATGCTTCGGTCCACACCGCTCACTCTTGGTTAGTGACGGCCCTTGCGGAAATCATCTCCGAAGTTCGTGGCGCACTCGGGGTTGGCGTCGAAGTTCTCACCGATCCCACGATGTTAGTTCAACTCCCCAACGGCAACGACGGCCTCCCCACGGATGCGGGTGTCTTGCACTACTGTCACGGCATCCGAGGCTCTAAACTTGACCTTGATGCCGCATTTATCGGTTTGTTCGGCGTTTCTAGCCCCCCGTCTTCCGAAGTCGCTTTACGCCGTGCTAAGAAGACCAAGTTCGAGAAGCAGTCGGAGGGGGTGAGGAGTCGCCCCGACGTCCGTTTCATTCCCACTGCAGTCACGGAATTTGGTACTCTCGGCGGCCACGCCACGGCTTTCTTGACGGAGCTAGCCAAGCAGGCAGCCGCCTCTATGGGGATGCATGTTGACAAGTTGTTGGCATCCGGGCGTCGAAAGGTCATTCTCGCCGTCCATGTTGCTCATGCGGACAATGTCTTGCGCGGTTTGTCCGCCACTCCGCCGCCGCAGACGGCGTCGAGGCCGCTTCTTCCTCGGTTGGGATGCCTTCTCTTGCCACGGCGCTCTTCACCCGCGCTATGGGCCGCAAGCGTCCCCGTGCTTCCTCGAGTGGCGCGTGAGGCGCCGCTTGTCGCCTCCACGTGTTGCACTCTCGGCGTGGCCTAGGAGTTTCCTTAGTTTAACGTGCTAGGTTTGTGCACAATGCAGAGCTTTGTGACGAGTACAGTCCTGCAACAGTACATTGCAGAACATTGTACAGGTACTCGTTACGGATACCAAATCGTGCTTTTCCACAGGACGGACGTATACTCGTGGGTACGTCGCTACTGCAATATTGTAATGGTGCTGATGCTACAGTACGACCAGTACCTCCCGGTACGTACAGATATGCATAATTATCTAACCAGCCAGATGACGCGCCATAACGAGTTCTTCAATGCACAAGGAGCCGCGTCGTGAAACCCAATGCTAGGCAGGCCGTGTCTCGAGGACAAATGACGACGGTTGAGCAGCACTAACGCCTGACACGTAAGCGAAGCTTGCAGGCGTAACTAGTCTGGGCTGAAACCTATTTAAGCCCAGTGCAGTAGAGGGAGGTGACAGAACCTTTTAACAATTCCTTTGTTCACTTACAACATCTACTGCCTAAGTACAGCAGTGAAACATCTCTCATCAATTGCCTCTCGACAAACATCATTTGCAATCTTGCAACAACAGAACTAGACAGACTAGAACAGATTTGTGCTAGCGTTTAGCTTTCAGAGGCTAACCGCCACACTGGTTTCGGAGCTCTTTGGTCGACGCACGCTTTCATTTGCTCGTTGATCTGCTCGACGTTGTTTGATTGAGTTGAGATGGCTTCTCTAGGAGCTGGACATTACGTGGTTTTAGTAATTCACGTTGGAGGAACTAAACCGTCGGACTTGAAGTTGGTGTTTCAGCGTGAGCCTCGTTCTGGTAAAACCTGGTTCCCAGCTGGCTCTGTCTTACCTAACGAAGAGCCTGTCGACGCTGCTATTCGCGAGTTACACGAGGAGACCGGTCTTATTTTGACACCGGATGATTTGACGCTCTTGAGTGGTGAACATGTTAACGTTACACTACCTCAAGGACGACAGCTTGTCTACGTGTACTCGGCTTCTATTCCTGTCCTGTTTGCTACGAACAACTTACGTACACCTGCTCAGGTCGAGCAGGCTGTTTTGGCACAGTCGACAGTTCATCCGGATGGCACCTACGTCGTCCCGGAAACCATCAACATTGACGGTCTGACACTTACGCCCTCACAGAAGGGGTTACTTCGTGCTGAGAAGCACAAGAGTGAATTACTTCACTTTGGTTACGTGACTCAGTGGGAATCTTTTTATCGAGCAATCACACAACATGTTCCAGTCATGCATGACGACACGTCTATCCCGAGACAGTTCCACATGTACTCCCGGTTTACGACGGTCGACTCTGGTTCTGTATGGCTACTGATTCGCGGACACATTAATCGACTGACTGGTGAAGGACCTACGGATTTACGAGTGGGAATGCCGATGCCTACCCACAACTTGGCTGGACTATATGTGACCCTCACGGAGACTCAGCGTAAGGCTGCTATTACTTCACCGTACCAGAATGGTCAAGTACCTCATGTACTGGAGGATTGGCTCGAAGCACAGCCTCAGCGTTTTATAATGCTTGGGATTACGGCTGACTCGTACGATGCAGTGTTCTGGGTTACTTCACAGTTTTCTGGACACATGGGTGGGTGGTGGTTGAACCGGAAAAATCAGCCTCCAATTCCATCTACGTACAACGAGCTTGTTGCGGAGTTACGCAAGTCGACGTTTCTTCCGAACATTCAGGACGACGCAATTAACGCTTTGCTAAGCTTTACGCAGAGCAACACGATGAGTTACGCGGTTTTCACTAAACAGTACAACGACTACTTACGTCGGTCTCGTCAACACCTGACAGCTGAGGTACATTGTGTACGCTTCATTAATGGCCTAGCGAACGAAGCGCTCAAGAGACTAACTAAGTCACACCGAGCTCGGCAAGGATACCAGACTACGCTAGTGGAGCTGCAAAACTTTTTGAATGACGTCGTGACAGACTCGCCGGAACTAGGCAATACAAAGTCTGCTGCTGGACCATCTGCCCAGCCCTCACGCAAGCGCAACCTTGATGACCCTTTCGAGGAAGCCTCTAACGTCTGGAAACGTAACAAAGGTGGCCGTGGACGTGGCCGCGGACGTGGACGTGGAGGTGGCAACAATGGTGGACGTGGTGGCCGCGAAGATTTTAATTCACTCGCAAAAGCAATGACAGCTGAGGAGCGTAAGCGACACATGGACGAAGGACTCTGTTTCAAGTGCCACAAGAAGGGACACCGTTTGTTCCAATGTCTGTAGTTCAAAGGCAAGGCACCGATGCAACCTAAGAAGCAATGATGGTGGCAAGGCTGTTCTACAAATGAACTGGAGCAGCCGGCTACATCTACTGTTCATTCTGAGACACTGTTAGCGACAGAGGTCGTCGAAACACCTTCGACATCTCCATCGACTACATTTGCGACACCTGTAACGCAAGTAGCAGGTCGTCGTCGTCAGACTAAGCAGAGACAGAGTCGTAAACCTGTAACCAGACGTTCAATTGATTGGAAACTGGTTGACTCAGTCTTTGACCCTCTGCATGCACGATTCAACTTCACGTTGGAGGGATGTGCTGATGATGAAGGTCTTAACTCGCACGGTGACTTACCTCACTGTTCGCCGAGTGACTCGATTCTAGACAGAGATTTAACAGGAGAACGGGTGTTCATCAACCCACCCTGGGAGTTAGCTGAGCAGATTGCGCAGCATTTTGAGGATTGTCGTCGAACATCTCCGACATCTACGATGGATGTAGTTGTACTACCGAAGTGGGCGAAATTTACTCAGGTGACTAAGCACTGGAAACTCTATCAAGAATTCCCAGCAAGGACACAGCTTTTTACACGTCAGTCACTGGAGAACCCAGCGCAACAGGAGGTGGTTGCTCCAGCCCCTTGGCATGTACAGCTGTGGTTAGTCGACGCAGATTGTGCGTTTAACGACTCACCAGAACCTACAGCACCTGATCAACCCGACTCGGTACCTGTACCTACAGACAACGCGGAACCTTCCATCGCTACGCTGCGACAATTTTCTTCGCCAGCTACAGCACTACTGACTGACCTCACGGAAGCTCGCCCGTTAATTCGAACTGAGCTGACTGTGAAAACTCCTGATGGCGGACAACAAATTTCTGGATTAGTGGACTGCGCTGCGACACTTGATTTTGTGTCAGAGGACTTTGTACGACGCTTTGCTTTACAGACTCGGAAGTCTGCAAGTAAGACTCCAGTTCGACTCGCTAACGGACAACGAGTGACTTCTACGACAGTCTGTGACGTCACTTTTGAGCTGGCTCGACACGAGTTTCAACGGACTTTCAACATCTTACGTGATTTACGCACAGCTGATTTAATCCTGGGTTTACCATGGCTTGATGACGAACATGCCTCTTTACAATTTGGTACAACCAGAATTTTTACACTAATGGACGGCACAGCAGTGGAGACTACACTTGAGGAACGACGCCCTGAGTGTCTACTCCTGTCGTCTACGAAAGTTCAGAAGCTTAAGCGCAAGACGCGCCGCAGCAGGGGACGCCACGCTGATTTTTACGTCATTGAACTTACGTCAGCCGCTGAACAATCGACAGACTTCCACACTGGAGAGGAACTAACAGCAGAACAACGTGACAACTTCCGAATCTTTACTCTTCAATGACTTCCCGGAGTTACTGCAACCTGTCGACTCTCCACATGTAAGCCGACAGTGGGATCATCCCATTGAAACAATTGGCCCAATGCGACGCCAACGTCTGAACAGATTGTCACCCGCAGAGCGCGCTGAGCTTAATCGACAGCTCAAAGACGCAGTGGAAGCTGGTTTAGTACGACCCAGCTACAGTGAGTTCGGCTCGCCAATTCTTTTTGTGCGAAAAGCTGATGGCTCGCTACGTCTGTGCATTGACTACCGTGGTCTTAACGAGGTTACGCGTAAAGATGCTTACCCGCTACCGCGTGTGGACGACACTCTGGACGAACTTAAGGACGCGAATTTTTACACACACCTCGACCTCGCTTCTGGATTCTGGCAAGTTCGAGTGCGTGATCAAGACGTTCACAAGACGGCTTTTCAGACCCCTGATGGCTTAATGGAATGGGTCGCCATGCCGTTTGGGCTGTGCAACGCACCAGCTACATTTCAGAGGATGATGAACGACATACTTCGCGACTTTTTACATAAGTTCGTGACAGTCTACCTGGATGACGTCTGTATCTACAGTCGAACACTGGAAGAGCATCTGGAGCACCTACGTCTAGTGCTACAGCGATTCAAGGAGGAAGGGCTGAAATTACGCCTTAAGAAATGCTTCTTCGGATTGCAAGAAATGGAGTATCTGGGCTACACTGTGTCAGCCGGAAAAATTTCGGTTTCCACAAAGAAAGTCGAGGCCGTTGCAGACTGGCCAGTGCCCAAGACGCAGAAGGAGGTTCGCAGTTTCGTACAGTTCTGCAACTTCTATGCGAGATTTATACACCATTTTAGCGACCTTACGGCTCCATTGACGGACTTACTGCGGAAGTCTCAGCCACAGAAGGTTACGCTGACGCCTGCCTGTTTGGAAGCCTTCGAGACTCTCAAGTTACGGCTCATTTCCGCGCCATGCCTGATCCTTCCGGAGGTCGGCTCGGACGCGACGTTCACCGTGGCTACAGATGCTTCAACAGTGGGGATTGCAGCAGTCTTGTTGCAAGACCAAGGAGGCGGTCTTCAACTAGTCTCTTACTGGGCGCGTAAGCTGAATCCAGCTGAGCGTGGTAACACTTACTCTGCGTACGACTTAGAAGCTTTGGCCGTATGCGAAGCCGTCAAGCATTGGAGGTGCTATCTTGAAGGCTGTTCTAAGTTCCTTGTCGTAACAGACCACGACACACTGCGACATCTGCTCAGGCAACCGAACAACAGGCTGAACAAGCGGCAAGCAAGATACCTGCGGGATTTGCAACCGTTTGTGGGCTCGATGACACTTGCATATCGCAAGGGAGCTCTGAACGAAGCCGACCCGTTAAGCCGGCGTCCAGACTTCGTACCTCAGGCCACAGAACCCTTATTTTGGGATGGCGAGGTTCCGTCAGATCGAGAATTACGACGGAAGTCCCAGCTGCTGTTTGAAGACGCACAGTTAAATTCACTGACTGTTGAAGCGTTGCAGCTGAGCCCTGAGTTCGCTGATCTCATTCGCGAGGGGTTCTCACGAGATTCGTTTTATGGGGACGATGGTGAGTGGACAAGAGACAGCCGGATTGAAGCCAGAGATGGGTGCTTTTGGCGTCTCAATCGCCTCTGTATTCCACAGAACTTTGAGCTCCGACTGAGATTGATCACAGAGCTGCACGAAAGTTCGTCAGCTGGTCACAGAGGAGTTGCTAGCACTCTTGCTAAAGCACTCGACAGATTCTGGTGGAAACGAATCCGCCAAGACGTGAAAGATTTTTGTGAACGCTGCGTCGTGTGCCGACGAGCGAAGATTCGACCGCAGATGGCTGCGACTCTTTACCCATTACCTGTTCCACCCAGACCGTGGCACACAATTGGTCTTGGCTACCTGACACACTTGCCTGAGAGCAACGGCTTTAACAGTGTGCTGATTGTAGTAGACCATCTAACTCGAATGGCCCATTTTCTGCCATGTACAGAGTCGATTACTGCCGAAGAAACTGCAACTTTGTTTTTACAGGGAGTCTACCGTTTACATGGACTGCCCCGCGTACTGATCAGCGACCGCGACCCAAAATTTGTCAGCGCTTTCTGGCAGACACTCTGGAGACGCCTTGGAACGCGTCTGAACATGTCTTCTAGCCGACACCCAGAAACAGACGGATTGACAGAGCGCGTGAATAGCACATTTCAGCAGCTTCTTCGTTGCTTCTGTTGCTATGATGGCTCTGATTGGTCAACACTTTTACCGCAAGTGGAGTTTGCGTACAACGCTTCGCGTGCACTCGGAATTGAGCACACACCGTTCGAGGCTAACTTTGGTTTTTCTCCTGAGGAGCCTCCTGACCTGCTCTTCAGCATGCAACCGTAGATTCCAATTTCACAAGACGCGACAGAACGGTTAAGATTGTTACAGGAAGTGCACAACCTGGTACGCTCTGTGTTACAGCTACATAAGGACGAGATGCAAGCGCGCACAGAACCGTCTACAACGCCACACTTCGCTAAGGGAGACAAGGTGTCAGTCGTCATAGCAAATCTTTTTCTGCGAGGACAACCGAACAGGAAACTCAGAGACAGACAGCTCGGCCCTTTTTCAGTGGAGGAGCAGATTGGAAAACACAGCTACCAGCGACAGTACGCTTACATCCTGTGTTCCATGTTAACAACTTACGACCCTGCTCTACCGCTCCGCTACGACCAGCTGTCCCAGTAATTGTACCTGAAGGAGACGATGAGGAGTTTGACGTGTCGCACATCTCTGCTGTGTGCATCAAGTCGCTACCTGGGCGACGAGGCAAATATTTGCTCTTCATGACGCACTTCAGTGATGACGACATTCCACCTGTCTGGCACCGTTTGAACGAGGTGCATCGAACAATTGCGTTACAAGAATTCTTGGAGACGCCCCAATGGCGCAAGTTCGCCAAGACTCAGGCGTACATTGACTTCATGCACGCTTTCCCAGCGCGCATTCCTGAGTCCCAGTAACTGCTTCAGTAAAGGAGCCAAGAACCACGGCGGTCTGCCTCGCGGCGGCCTCATTTATCTGTCAAGAGGGGGAGGGTACGAGTGTGACGAGTACAGTCATGCAACAGTACATTGCATGACATTGTACAGGTACTCGTTACGGATACCAAATCGTGCTTTTCCACAGGACGGACGTATACTCGTGGGTACGTCGCTACTGCAATATTGTAATGGTGCTGATGCTACAGTACGACCAGTACCTCCCGGTACGTACAGATATGCATAATTAATCTAACCAGCCAGATGACGCGCCAGAACGAGTTCTTCAATGCGGAAGGAGCCGCGTCGTGAAACCCAATGCTAGGCAGGCCGTGTCTCGAGGACAGATGACGACGGTTGAGCAGCACTAACGCCTGACACGTAAGCGAAGCTTGCAGGCGTAACTAGTCTGGGCTGAAACCTATTTAAGCCCAGTGCAGTAGAGGGAGGTGACAGAACCTTTTAACAATTCCTTTGTTCACTTACAACATCTACTGCCTAAGTACAGCAGTGAAACATCTCTCATCAATTGCCTCTCGACAAACATCATTTGCAATCTTGCAACAACAGAACTAGACAGACTAGAACAGATTTGTGCTAGCGTTTAGCTTTCAGAGGCTAACCGCCACAGCTTCCTTTTGCCGTGCTTTAGATTCCGTGATCCTCTTGTCACTCTTGCCCTTTTGTTTCCCCCCCCATTTTCCTTGTCCTAGCTCATCTTGTTCTTCTTGTAACACAGAATATTCCGGTCTATCGTCCTCGTTCGAAACGCACCACTACTTGTTTGCATTGATGTATTGCTGCCCGTACCTGTACTGATAGGCAGTACGGCTACCCGTACGGATCTGGAAAACGAAACCCTGTGATCCATACCCTTATCCTCTAATTAACCCTTTTCCTCTGATTAACCCTAATTCTCTCGAAATCACTCTTCCCGATAAATGAAAAGTCGTATATTTATTTTGTTATGTCTGTTCTATCCACGGCACCATCCTCACAGCAACACCATCATCGCGCACGCCACAGGGGAGCCACACCACGAATAGAAACTGCAATCTTTCTTCCGCCCAACCGCCAATACGCTCCCCATTCACAAAGAATATTTCTGAAGTTTGCGTCCCATGTCGGTCGTGATGAAAAGTCAAGCAGCGAGTTGCGTCTGTGGATCCGCAATGCGGCCGCCCCTGCGGCCGTGCAAGCCGAATGCGGGGTTTGCTGATCCCGTCGCCCTCCCTGCTGGTTTTCCCGTGCTCCCTAGACACTATTGGCAAGCGAAACCAGCACGCAGGGTTCAGGCCAATTCTTCGCGAACAGTTTTCTCGGCGCTGCCCGTGGCCACTCAGCCTCCCGTTGAAGCTTTGCCTTCACCGGACGCTTTGTCCGGACTTGCGAGCGGCGAGTTGCCGAGCCTTGTCGCCACCGTGGCCGACATCTCACCCGAAACGGCCGGAACTATCGCCGCTGTGTTGGGGCCAGTTTTTGCTGTTGGCACTCTGTTGATGGTGATCCGCATCGTGACCACTTGGTACCCTCAGATTGAAGGGGGGAAGCTGCCGTGGGTGTTGGTGTTTCTGCCCACAGAGTGGCTGCTCGTTCAGACTCGGAAGGTTGTCCCACCTCAGTTCGGGGTGGACGTGTCTCCTATTGTGTGGGTAGCAGTCATCAGCTTCCTGAATGAAATCCTGCTGGGGCCACAGGGCATTCTTAACCTTATTCAACGGGAAGAGCTGGCTGGCATGTAACTAACTGCATTTAGTCACTATGCCTTTTCCGCTTCCGAGCCTTAGTGCGTCACTGTGGTGATCATTATTTGGGAAGGAGCACATTAGCATGCTGCCATTGTTGTCTGTATGAACATGTAGGAAAGCAAGTCATGAGTTGTCTTCTAATTAGCTCTAACCTCATTCAGAAAATAGGCTCACATCATGGACCCTTGACGCCTACTTGTGGTCACTCTGGGCGAAATGGACGCTCGGGGTGATCCTGTGAAAGAGGTGTCATCATGCGTGACACATGCATACTTCATGGGGTCGAAGCAAATTTGCGCTGGGAGTTACAAAACTACCAGGTTGTGCATTGTGAAAGTTTCATCTCGCAAGTTGAAGTGACCCATGTGTCTTGGCCATGCTGATGTAAAAACGGGGCTGCAACCAAATAGCTTCGATCTTCATAGCACTTGCTGTGATGCTTCACCCAACAAGCTGATAAGGACCGACAATAAACAATACCGTGTCCGGCAGGTCAAATAAGCAATACCCTTCCAAACCCTGTATCATCAGCAGCCTTAGAGCTTTATCCACACCGGCCGTCTCGACATTTGTGATAGACCATGTGGAGACAGCTAGTTCAAGAGGCATCATTCCCTGCTATCCATGTGAAAAATGTCAACAATACTTACAATTTGGGCTGCACAATGACTGCTTGAGCAAATACTAAATGACTACCACACAGCGTTTGGTTCACGGTGTAGCTATGCTACTTGCACGCTGTCACCCAAATCACCCCGACCCCCAATAGGTGGTGGGTTGACGAAGCCAAGCCGCCCTTTTGACAGACACCCCAGGCTTGACGTGTGTATGCCATACACTACTGACTAAACTTAACCAAAGGAGATGCTGCTCCTCCCGCCAGCAGGCTGAGACACGCGAACACCAGAGTAAGGGGATTTGGCCCCGTTCTCAGCCATACCGGTGGAGGCATCGCCCAGAATGCCAGAGTTACCCTGCAGCTCGCGGCTCTTGTATTGAGACACCTCCTTCTTTGCTAGAGCCTCATTCCCAAGCTCAAAGATGTTGCTGCCTTGCATCTCCTTTATCCTCTTCTCGTTCACGTGCCCGTCAGGCGCTGCAACGGAACAAAGCAAGACAGAAGCTAGAGTCAGAAACATAATCGCACAAACATCATCCGGACTGCGATAACATTGAGAAGACGATGGCCTAGTATCATCAGGGCAAGTAAAACGTAAGCAGAAAAGCAGAGAAAAGCACAGCAGGAACAAATAGTGACATACTGCTAAAAGCACATATGACTACAGCTCCGCCCCACTCTCCCTCCGAGTGTGCGTGAGAGGCTACGGGGGAAAGAGAGCAACGGGTAAGTCACGCTTTCGACTCGGCAAAATACCTCGCGCGTCCCCGTTGTCGAAAATGTTGTGGCCCTGAATATCCTTCAACTTGGTTTCGTTGACCTTGCGCTCAGCGGGGGCATGTTCTGTGGCCGCCTTAAAGCCCGCGGCGGGACGGTTCTCGCTTGCGGGGGCGGCAGAGCCGCGAATCCCCTGGCTGCGCGTCTCCGACACCACCACTTCGACCTTCTCGTCGGCCCAGCCGAAGATGCTGTGGGTCTGCGCACCGCCACCCCAGGCCCTACCAGTCCCTCGCTGTTGCTGGGTAGAGCCGTCAGCGTTCCATATTGACCCCATGTTGACTACGGTCGGCTTATCGGTCAAGCTGAAAACACACACACACACACACACACACACACACAGCACTTGATCTCAGCTGTTGCCCCCGACTTCACCACTGAGCGTCGCAACCTCCCCCAGAGACCACGGAAACTACGACCGCGAACGAAGTGCTCCCTCGAAAAGGCCGTTTGCCTCCCGTAGTAGAATTTTAATCGGACATTATCAAGCGAGGCGTATCTACGGAAAGGAGAGCAAACTCTACTCGCTTGGCGGAAGGAGTGACCCTTCCAGCGTGGGCTGTATGGGGGGGGGAGGTGGGCGGAGACCGCGCCGGTATCCTGAGTCCAAATCACAAGAGCGTAAGGCACCCTGGGAGCGCTTGGCTAGCGACAATCTTTGGAGCACTAGTGGTGGCGAAGTATTGATATGACACACGCGACGTACGCGGGCGGCTGCAACGGAAGTATGAGATCCTGGTTGGGAATATTGACCGCAACGCGCCGCAAAGGAAGGTAGTCGGATGCGGTGGTCAACTACGGTACAGATACGCGTTCCGTCATATCAGCGGTCTGACCGCGTTGAAGAGAGCGCAGCGACCAAAGAGCGGAATAGGACAGTGAGCTTGGCGTACCTCACGAGGAGTAACTGATAAAGTGAGGACGCGAAATAACGTGGTGGGAATCGAGTTGAAAGGGTCAACCTGTCAGGAAAGAAAGTGGTTGAAAGTGCAGTTCTACAGCGCAGGACGAAACACGGTGACGTTCCTTTCGACGAGGCGGGGATGACGTCATGATGACTACAGGCACAGGCGCCATTTGCATCCAGCCGCGTCGCCAGCGTGACGCCGACTCCGGGGCGGTTTCCGAGTGATAGTACTTGTACATTTACATTTATGGTCATAGTGTACAGGTACCTGTAGTAGAGGCTAAATTAAATAATTGCAGGCAGTCTAACTAAATCATGGCAAGGTGACGATCTCTACTGGCACACGGTGTATTTACTATCGACGAACTCACTTAGTAATTATGGCAGACAATCTCCCAGAACGCACGTACCCTACTGGGGACGACAGCGGCGACGTCCGGTCACCACCACATGCAGAGCAGTTTAAAAGCTTGTAAAATCTCGTTAACCAATTGCTCATGAAGGCAGACAAAACCGCCAACCCCTCACAAGCGGCAGCAGATTCCGATAGTACCGGCCGACGCCGTATCTGAGAGTGGGAGCGTGGACGAGTACGCCACGCATGTATATGCTAGCTCGACCAAGACCGCGTACATCGACCCGCGAGACTGGATTGATTTACTCCCGAGAGCGTTCGACGACATTTTACCACCGGTAAACGCATTTGCTCCGGGAATATGGACGCCTCGACACGACGAGACACACAGACACATTCCTAACCGAGGAAAAAATAATTTCCTCCCGCGACGAATACCGGCACCTAGCGTGCTATGGCGTTCATTCTCCAGCCGCGGACGCATGGCTCGAAACACCTCTCGCAACGATTCGTTCGACGACCGCTACCGCATGGGAAAGAGCGCACGGCGGGGATGTGCACGACGCGGCCCGTTCAGACACACAAGGTTCTCACGCATGCCGTCCAGTCGCGACTTACCTACATACGACGCTTCAAGGGCAAGAACACCCTCACTAGAGAGAAGCGAGTCGCCGAGCGCCTCGTCTTATCGTCAACTCCCGCTTCTTCGACACCGAAGCAACCGACCGCATCACCAACGGCGTCGATGTGCTCCTCGCAACCGTGGAAGACAAGCGAATCGAAGTTAGTCTCCACGCGGCCGCAAAAGCTCAAGCCGCTCAAGCCTTTAAGCAACAGACACCCGCAGAGGCGACGGAGGCAACTCCGACAAACTCAATACGCGGCCGGACAAGAGTCTCAAGGACAAGGAGCACAAGGACAAGGCGAAGCGACAGAAACGCGAGAAGGACATGGAACGCCAGAACACAAAGCCCGAGCCCAAGGCCGCGGACTGATGGTGTGCATCGCCACGCCGATTTATGCAACCAAGCCTCCGACTACATGCGACATCGCGTGCGACGGAGTTAGCGCGACTAAGAGACTATCGGCGCGAGCGCGCAAAACCCTATTGTTGATCCGGGGGGGGTCTCTACACCGCCCACCAAAATCAACCGCCCACCCCCAAGATTTGATCAAGGAGTGTCGCTATTGGACGCCACTCTTGTCCAACTATACCTCGCATACCACGAACTAGCTATCTTTGTCCAAGCTGAAGCTTGGGAGCCCTCTACTACCACCAACTACGTTTCCTGACTCGTCCTAATGCCAAGGCCGGGCATCAACATGTGGAGGCTCATCTGCGACCTACGACCACTAAACAAGTATTGCGTGTGGAAATGACTCAAGATGGAGACGCTACTAGGGTCATGCACCTAACCCGAAAGTCGGACTACATTTCTAGTTTCGACTTGTAAGACGGGTTCTACGCGTTGGGCATCAACCCGACGGACAGCGACTACTTCACCGTGGGCGTACGCGGGCGTCTCTACCGACTCGGGGGGCTACCTATGGGGTGGTCCCTATCCCCCTTCTACTTTTGCAATCCAACCCCCAACTTCGTGAATTTCTTGCGAGCACCAAACCCAGAGCTACCATGTCAAGCACGAGGCAACGGCACCAAGACTTACCTCAGACGAAAGCGATGGCGCGGCGCGAGGATTCTTCCCTACGTCGACAATTTTCTGCTATTTGCGGCTACGGAGGAGGCAGCGATTACTCCGCTTACCTGTCTAAGTCCGGACATAGAAGGGCAGTTATTACCGGCCATGTGGCCGTTGTTAGTAAATTGACCGCACATGGGGCAGCGCATGGTGGGGTTGTGTGAAAAGAGGCGTGTGTTGCGTACTCCCCACATGAATTCTTGCTTGTGTATGAATTATACATTGGTTAGTGAGTGTTGTGTACTTTTTGTGGAAGGTGAAGTCCGCCCTGACCGCAGCGGCGAGGGCGAGGAGGGCGCCGTATTTGGTGGTTTGTGAGAGGGGCGTATGGGTGTGTTTGGTGATGTACGTGTGTGTGTTGGTTTTGAGGTTGGTGTACCTTTGGGGCGTGGGTTCTCCTAAAGTTTGGGTTATGAGTGTGTATGGCCAAGTCGAGGTACCTATAGACACGGTTGAACCCGTGGTGATAGGTCATGTCGGGTGGGTAGCCGTATGTAACTTGGTTAGCTATAGCGTCTATGAGGTCACTCCTGAGAGAGTGGTTGCGTGCTTTGATTTTGCCTAGATGGGTGCGAATGCCTGAGTTACATCGTGTTTTGAGGGTGTGTGTAATTGAGTCAAGTGTGTCGCGGTGGATATGATGGCGGTAGGCGGATGGGCAGTTCATAAAGTCTTGGATAAGGCGAAGCGAGCATGCACTGTCCGTGAGGAGGTGGGTGTGTCCGAGTGGTAGGCCGATATCGACGCCCGCAAGTTTCGCACGATTGATTGTGTGAGAGGGAGGGATTGAGGTCACTAGAATGTTGACGAGTGTATCCGAGGTGAGGTGGGTGGTAGCCGCTCCAAGGGAGGAAGACCCGCTTTTTTGGAGCCGTCAGTGTAAACAAATTCTTGCCAATCCCAAGCAAGGCCGCCTATGGTGGGGGAGCATGTTAGAGGCGTGCGCTCTAGAAGACGGTAAGTGATGGGGTGGGTGGGGTTAAGGGGAAGGTGGTGAATAGTAAATACCTGAGGAGTGTGATGAGCAAGTGTCGAAGAGGGGCGGGGGTGGAATTGTGATGGAGGGGTTGGGGAGGTGAGTATTGTAGATGGATTCGAGTGTGTTGTGGACGGCGGTCATTGCTGTGTGCGAGGGTAAAGGAGAAAGTGCGAGGGGTTTGGCGACGAGGTAGATGTCCACCATCCAGCGTGTGCCGAATGGTGTTGAGATGGGGTGCCTTTGTGTTGGTCTAGGGGTATGAAGGTGTCTGCGTCGTTGGGAAGGGTGTAAGGATGGTGGGTATATGGTGAGTTGATGTATTTGGAGTGGCGGTATGGTGTGTGTTCTCATCGGGGGAGTATAAGAATGGTGGCGCTGGGGGGGGGGGGGGGGGGGGGGTGTGAGGCTGTGGAGTGGGCGCTAGAAATTGCGTGTTCCATGGCGCGTCGCATATACATTCGTGGTCGTATTCCGGGTTAGCGATGTTAGTGCCGTGCCAAGTGCGTGGTGCGTTGCTGCCGCTTGATGAGAAGACCATGTCTTCTGGGTAGAGTCCACGCGGTGGGCGCTGGAAACCCCATAGCCGTGCCAGGCCTGGCACGGTAGGGGGCTAAACGAGGTACCGACAGCTGCGATCCGCGGGATCATCAACTGTCGGGAAGCCATGTACGGAGGGTTTTGGAAAAACACAATATCCGTACACCGGCACATGGATCTCCCGCTCGGCCAGTCCGATATGTCGTTTCCGCGACTAAATACTCGCAGATACTCTCCCGACGATGGGGCGGGGGCGGCGTTTGCGAAATATTTTTTGGCGAAAAGGGGTACGGACGCATCGGTGGAGGGACGAGGGTGTTGGAGCAGGCGGCGGACAGCTAGGAAGCAGCGCTAGGGACAGCGCTCGCTAGCAGTCGCCAGCCCTGCGAGAGTCTTATGTCTCCCCTGGGGGCGAGGCATGATGCTACGCAGGACGGAGGTGGGTCGCAGCCGGAGGAGCGCCTCGGTCTGGCGGCGGCGGTCATTAGGATCGCCCGCCGCCGGAAAAGCCCGGTACGGGGGTTTTTGGAAAAATTCCCGTACCCACCATCTTTTGAGGACCGGCGACTCGATCCATGTGTTCTTCCAACCCCTTCCCTAGTCGGTACCCGGTTATCGATAGGCTGCCTCAGGCAGTGTGCCTAGGGTTATCGTAACGGCACACTGCTCGTAAAGGCGGCCCCCTAACAACGTAAACCTCCAGGGGAGGGCACGGACGGCCACAGCGCGATCAGATAGGTGTTGGAAACAGACGGAACAAGGACAGGGGACAGGAGAAAATCTGGCTCGGGGGCAGGAGAGCCAGCCGGACACCGTCTGCAGCCTAGTTATTTTCCCTTCTCAGCCCCCGAAGGAGGAGAGAAGACTCGGCTAGGTGGCGAGCTGCGTCGAGAGGAGCGACTAATACCTCGGGCGGGGTTGAGCACGGATCGAGGCGGGACCGACGACAACCTATGCGAGGGGGGTTTTGCACTTGCCTTTCCCCCCAAGCTCCGGCACGACCGGAGTCGCACAAGAGCAGAGGTCAGGCAGGTTCGCCTCGACCAGCTCAAGCTGAACAGCCTTGCTGATCAGCGACCCCGCAGCGGCTGAGCAAGCCGCGTATCGTGGAGACTAGCGACATTTTTTATTTCATACTGTATCCAAAAAAAAGAACGTGTAGATCAGAAAGTAATAAAATACATGGATACGGGTACATTTTAGACGGTATCGTTACTGCCATTGGAGAGGTTGGGATTAGTGGTTCACGGTCTACCTTACGCTTCTAAGTCCAGCTAGGCATAGCATAAGGGGGGGGCCAGAGACTCTTGCCGGTTTTTACTGGTATTGGAGTGTTTAATTTCAAATTTCTGGGTAGAGTGAGTGTTAAGTGTGAGAGTGCAAGGCTTTGTTGAGGGGGTCTGAGTAGAGTTCGGTTTGGATATGGAAGGTGTTGCGAAGGGCTGAGAGGAGGCCTCACGAGTGGCCCATTTGTTCCGTGTGGTGGTGACGGGTGTGGGTGAGTGGATTTCTGAGCTAGTCGTGTGATGAGGTGGTAGACCTCTTCTTCAAATGTGCGGTGTGTGAGGTCGAGTTGGAAGAGTTGGAAGAGGTGTCGAATGCGGGGGCCGGAGAGGGTTGTGACCGCTCAGCCGTTGAGGGTGCATGGGATGGTTGTGTCGTGGAGTTTGGGGTAGGGGTGGATGGTGAATTTGCCGGTGGGAAGCATGTCGAGGTATGGGTTGATGCGGTCGTGGCTGAAGGAGATAAGGGATAGCGTACATGGGGTGGGTCCGGGGTCGGGTAGGATGGGTATTGTCGTTGGAACGTGACTGTAACTACGTGTGCGTAAGTTATCTTCCTTACAGATCGTGTGTGCACGGTTTAACAGGGTGGGGTGAGTTATTCGGGAGTAAGCGGGTGGGTAAAGGCGGGGCGGTTGATGGTGGGGGTTGTGGGGGTATGGGTTGAGATTGGGGGAGGGTCGGGAGGGGGGTTTGCGAGGGGGGGGATGCCTTGTGTGTGTCGGGAGTTTGAGGGGAGGGAATTGAGGGCCGCCGAGAGTTGAGAGCGGCCGGTGGGGAGAAGGGCGGAGCGGAATACGCGGTGCCAAACGAGGGAATGGAGTGTGTAGACTGTGGTGCGGGGGTCGAATGGAGGTGGAGCGTAGGGTTGGTAAGGGGGTGCTGTGAGTATGAAGTAGGTGTGGAGGAGGACGTGGGTGCCGCATGACCATGCGTGGATGGTGTCAAGTTGTCGGAGAGGGTGGAGGATGTGTAGTGACGGAAAAAGAAGCGTGGTGTTGGGGTTCCACGCGGATGATAATGACATGGAGCTGTGGAGGAGGTCCGCTGGGGGTGGGTGGTGGAAGGAATCAATCCATTGAACAGAAGTGTTGGTGATGTGTAAGAGGCCGAAGTGTGAGTGTTGCCTTGTGAGGATGAGGATAGGGTGGTTAGGGTGCCCGGGTCGAGGGGGGTGTCCACGGTTCTCGCGGATGATCCACTGGCTCGGGCCTATCCCGTGGCAGTGGTGGGTATCTACCTCAATGTTGGCTAATATTGTGTATGTGTATGTGGAGTTCGAGTGTGATTTGGCGAGGGATTGGGCTATGGTGTAGAGATTTGCAAGTTATTGATAATTTCCCCACTGGAAGGAGAGCACTGCGGCTATGTCTAGGTAACCGAGGGGGGTGGGGAGGCCATGGTCGAGGTCTAAGTCGTAAAGGTAGTTATGCACGGTATCCGTACATGTGCGAGGTGTAAGGTGTGGCGGGAGGGCGGTTGGTATGTTTGTGTTGACAGTGTGTTGGCGTATGTCATTCCAGGTTGTGCATAGGGTGGGAGCGGGGCGTCGGACCTTCAGAGGGCGGAGCTCCCCGTCCGTTGTGGAGTTATGGAGGATTTCCGGCCTTGCCGGCCGAGGCTTTCGTAGGGCGAGGGTGGGAGGCTCCGAGGGGTAATGTTTGTGGGGTATCCGGGGGCTATCCGGGGGGTCACTACCACTTCCGGGGTGTAAGCAAGGTGTGGTAGGTGTTAGGGAGAGGTCGATATGGAGAGAACATCAGTGAGATAGGGGGCTGTCGATATCGCTTCAAATATGCTTCGGGGCTTCCGAGACAAGCATCGGACCAAGACTAGAGAAAGTGGGGAGTGTGAGGGTAGGGGGATACGTGTATCGCTTAGAATGTTGGGCTTACGGATTTGTGACTATCTGACAATGTTTGGAAGGAAGGGGCGACAGTGCCGGGGCACGTAGATACGCGGGGGAGCGGACGATCGGATAGTTATTCGGATAGAGTAATTCGTGCAAGTTAGTCTCAGCAAATGAAAAGCTGTCATTATTGTTGGTAACCCCCCTCATGGCATTTCTAACAGGTTATGGGCCCTGTTGTAAGTAATACGTATTAGTTGCATATAGCTATTGTAAGCTACTCTAGATATGATTAGTACATGTCTAGATCGGACATACCGATAAACTGTTTGACTCGGTACAGAGCTGTCGCTAGGCTACAGCTCTCACACTTATGTTGTCCCGACACCTCGCCTGTAGGCTGGTTGTCGCCGTAACTGTTCCGTTTGCGGGACTGTGACTGTAACTACGTTTGCGTAAGTTATCTTCCACACTAACTGTGTTTGCATGGTTCAATAGGTTATGGGCCCTCGCCTCACGTCACTCACGCGCGACAACCTGGTTCGGCGAGCTGCGATCGACAGCTCTCCCGCAGAAGGCAAGTTTCTATAGACAACTAGTACTTTCACCTTGTAGTCGGCGGTATCGCCAGTATAAACTGCGATTTAAAACCCGCCACCATCCCTCTTAAGTCAGCCACTCGACGGCGATAGCCAGCCACCCACACCGACGCACTCGTCGTGTGTGGACAGGGTGCACACATGTCCAAGTTGGAGAACGGGGGGGCGCACTGTCGGGTGAATACGCATCCACAGGTTGCACGCCAGCCGTAGCTTATCTTTTTTATTTTTATATTATCTGAGCGACTCAGCCGCCAGCGCAGCGCTCCACCTGTCATGGCCTTGGCCTCGACTTGTGCCCCACACTAGGTGGAGGATACAGAAAAGGTGCTCTGAGACATCCCGGGGCTACATGCCGAGGGGTCGGCGGGTATCAGGCCGTCTCTTTGAAACCGCTGTTAGGCACGAGTCCGGGTAGCGGTTTTTACCGCTGCTTGTTTTTCATTCTGCTCTTTCTTTTTCGCCCTCTGTCGAAATGGCGCCGAAAACTCCGCTTGTTTCACCTCTAGATTCCCCTGACCCAGGCTCTCAGCAGAGCAATCTCGATACCACCCAGGGTATTCTCGCGCTGCTCCTTCAACAAATGACGCGCCTTGAAGCGTACCTCGACTCGCGGTCGGCCGCCAATGCTGCTCTTCTTGCTGCGGTTGCTAATCCGCACCCCCCTATCGCTCAGCGCCGCCACGATGCTCAGCTCGGACACTTTCGGGACAGCCACGACGTGCACACCCTCCCCTTGCTTGTGCATCCTCAGACTGCCTACGCCCCACCGGACGCACAGTCGGACTTGTCTGCTGCTACCCATGCAGCTCATGTTGGCGACCCCGCCGTCGCACAGCGCCGTCCCGATGCGCACCGCGAGCCCTCTCGTCCCGAGCTCATGGTTGAACACCTCCAACCACCCCCCCAATACCCCCCCGCTGATTCTGCCCTACACCGCGACCCCTCGCGTCACGACATCGCGGTTGAACAACTCCCGCCACCCCCCCCTACCCCCCCGCTGGATATGCCCTTCACCACCCCATACCTCTCATCCCGGAGGCGCCCTCTCACGGCGTCCCCCCCTCCCGTGACCACCCGCATCCGTACGCCCCGCCGCCTTCCATGGCCGGCCGCTCTCCCTTTCCCGGTGGCCCACCTCTTCTCTTCCATGGACAGCATTCTTCCCCAGCCCAACGTGGCGACCACACCCCCCGTGGCCGTCGTCGCCCCACCATTGACCCCATAGTCATCGGCCGACCGACACACGCAACCCCCGACTTTGACCTAGACGTCCACCCCAGTCTCTTGGGCAGCCCCCAATACGCAACCGTCTGCACGCGCCCCGCTGTCTCCACGGTCTTGCGCATCCTTGGCTCCGCCCAAGCCTCACCCACGGAGGCACATTGGCACGCTCTGCAAAAGGTCCTCCGCTACCTTCATGGCACCATCGACATGCGCCTGACGTTGGGGGGGGGGTTGGACCACAGCCTCCAACTCACAAGCTTTGCCGACGCTGACATGCTCACCAGACTCCTCCCAGGACGTGCACTGGCAAGACACCGAAGTGCGATCCTTGGAGGACAAGACCCAATGCAACGCTTCATCCCGTAGCTACCTGCAGGGGGAGTGTTGTAAGTAATACCGTATACGTATTAGTTGCAGATAGCTACTGTAAGCTACTCTAGATATGATTAGTACATGTCTAGATCGGACATACCGATAAACTGTTTGACTCGGTACAGAGCTGTCGCTAGGCTACAGCTCTCCCGCTTGTGTTGTCCCGACACCACGCATGTAGGCTGGTTGTCGCCGTAACTGTTCCGTTTGCGGGACTGTGACTGTAACTACGTTTGCGTAAGTTATCTTCCACACTAACTGTGTTTGCATGGTTCAATAGGCCCTCCGCGTTTACTGCGAGGTTACCGACCGGAGTTCATGGGATGATGTCCATTAAGGGGGAGTGTTAATATCCCTCCGTAGGGTTGCTAATGGACACATCTGTACGATGGACTCCGGGGGAGTCTTGGCCCTCCACACATAGATGGTCGCAGTGTATGCACGATGCGCAGAATTCATATACATAATATGTTCCAATCGGGTACCGACTTTTGGGGCGGTACTTGGATAAGGCGTACAACTCCGTTCCGGGAGGCGTGGGTTCTAACCCCCCTCAAGGCATTTCAAACAATTATCGTAGCGATTTTGCAATTGTCAAGGTGGGCAGTGCGTGATGAGTAATGGGGGGGGGGGGGGGGGGAAGGAGCGCGCTAGGGTCTACAGTAAGGTAAGCGCCGGTAAACGCGAGTGTCCGGTGATTAAGGCGGGTGAGGTGGGCTATCACTAAAGAAAAAAGCGAAGGGGCACAACGATTGGAGCGAGCGATGGATATAGCGATGGAGGAGGAGGAGGACGGCCGGCAACATAATGGTTAGGTAGGGGGGGAGATGTGTGCGGGATAGTGCTGCATGTTGTTGGCATTCGGCAAGGAGAGCGGAATTTGTCGGCGTAAGGCGCGTATCGGTCGGCGAGCGGCGAGTTCGGGCGAGAGGGGGGGCTTAGAGGGCACATGCCGGCGCGACATGCCATGCATCACGTGCAGTTGCTAATGAATTTGTGTATTTGCGGGGTAAGATGGTAGCGTGAGGGGGAAGGGGGGATCGTGGGGTGCTCATCGGGACGGTGGTTAGTGTTAAGAGAAGAAACATGCATGTAATATGATTTGCTCGAAAAAATGACTTTCGGATTATCATATGCAGCAGTATGGGTCGAACTTTACAGCACTCTGGCGGAGAAGCACTAAGACGGGAGAAATGTATCAAAACCATTGCGTGGGTGGCGAGTGTAGCACCGTAGGCTATTTGTTGGGGACGTTGGGAGCTAGGTTGGGCCGTATTGTGTGACGGGGCTGGCCGATCGTAGTGGTACCAGTCCTTCGAGGGAGGAGCGCTCCGTGTGGAGCGGTCCTTGTATTAGAAGGCTGCGGGTGATATGGGAGGGGGGTGGGAGGGGATGCTTTAATCGGGTGGTTAGTGCATGTGTGGAGAGCTGGGTCAGGGCAGCGGGCGGGGGTTTTACGCTTCGCCGTTGCGGGTTTTATGCATGCTGCGCCGTGCATGCCCATTCGTGGCGGGTGAACTTTTTTGTCCGGATGTGCGGACGCGCCGGGGGGATCTGTGAGGGGGAGGAAAGCAGGGTCGAGACATGGATCGAGGAGGAGTGTGCGGTTTGGTGTACAAAGTGGGTGATTGGTAGTGGGTTTGTGTTCGGATTTGTATTGAAATTGAAATTGTTTACAACATGTACCGTATGCGCCGGTTTTTCACCAAAAAAGCCGGATGCGTCGGCTGTTGTCTCTGGGCCCTCCCAACTTTGCCATGCAAGGAACTTACAAGTCAGGGCTAGACCGTGAACCACCTATGTCCAACCTCTCCAAGGGTGTTCGGGGGTTTTACTCCCCCCCGGGGAGGGTCTGATGCGGGTTGATGGTGGTGTATAAGTAGGGGTTTGAGGAGGTGCAATATGTGGAGGCGCGGCGAGAGGTCGTGCGGGATTTGATGCGGTAGACAAGGAGGAGATAATGCAGCCATTGGACGATGTGTGCATGGAATGTGGAAAGGATGCGAGATGTGTCGAGTCGTGTTTTGGATATGAGTTTGTCAGGGGGTCGGTGCGGAGGGTCAGGAGAGAGGTGAGACTTGCGATGGTGGATGAGTGCGGTGTGCCCGTGCGGCTCATGACAATGAAGAGGATGTCGACTTCGGTACCTGGCCAGTGGTTGCGGATGGCATTTGCGAGGGGTGTGTATTTGTCCCTAATCAAGTGGGATGTGTGTGAGAGGTTGTGGTCGGTGCAGTACTTCCACTCCCCTATCTGTATTTTCTTTATAGATGAGTATCGGCGGCGGCCGTTGGTGTGACCGACGAAGCGAGGTTCGAGGAGGCGAATGAAATCGGGTTTGTGCGCCGGGGGTCGTAGCGCGGGCGGGAGAACCTCGGGGGGGAGGATAGCGTGGCACGAGGTTAGGGAGTCGGGCGAGAGACCCTCGTCAGCAGCAACAAGGCGGGTAGGCATGTGGGTGGGATGAGGGGGGTGACAGTCGAGAGGGGTGTGGGTGGGGGTGGGGTGGGTGAAAGATTTGATGGGTTTGTTACCGAAGTCTGCAGTGATGGTCTCCCAGCGACCTCCGCTGTGGCGTTCCAGGAGGGAGAGTAGGAGTTGCAGCGCACTGTTGTGTCGGTCCTGTCTTAGGCCAGACATGGTGGGGCAGTTACCGGCCATGTGGCCGTTGCTAGTAAATTGTCCACATAGGGGGCAGCGCAGGGTGGGGTTGTGAGTAAGAAGGCGGGTGTTGTGGACGCCCCACATGAATTCTTGTTTGTGGGTGAACTGAATGTTTGTGAGGGTTGAGTGTTTTTTGTGGAAAGAGAAGTCGGCTCCGTCCTCCGCGGCGCGGGCGAGGAGGGCTCCGTGTTTGGTTGTTTGCGAGAGTGGTGTGTATGTGTGATTGACGCTGTAGGTGTGTGCGTCAGCTTTGAGGTTGGTGTATTTGTAGGGTATGGGTTCCCCATGGGTTTGTGGCATGAGGGTGTATGGCCAGGTCCAGTGGCCTATCGTGACCTCTGAGCATGTGGTGTATGTAGTGTCGGGTGGGTGACCATCTGCGACTTGGTTAGCGAGTGCGTCTGCGAGGTCGTTACCTAGGGAGTGGTTGTGTGCTTTAATTTTGCCGAGGTGTGTGCGGATGCCTGCGTCGCAGCGGGTTTTGAGGGTGTGTGTGATAGAGTGGAGCGTGTCACGGTGGATGTTGTGTCTGTAAGCGGATGGGCAGTTTAAGTATCCTTGTATGAGGCGGAGGGAACATGCACTATCTGTAAGGAGGTGGGTATGGCCTAGTTGGAGGCCTATGTCAATGCCGGCTAATTCAGCGCGATTGAAAGTGTGGGAGGGAGGGGTAGAAGTCACCAGGATTTTGACGCGGGTTTCCGAGGCGGGGTGGGTGGCGGCTGCTCCAAGGGGAGAGCTGCCACCTTTCTTGGAGCCGTCTGTATATACGAAGTCTTGCCATTTCCAAGCAAGGTCTCCGCTGGTTGGGGGTATGTTAGGTGCATGCGTTCATGGAGGGGGTAGGTAAGGGGGTGAGTAGGGTTGGGGGGGAGGTGGTATATGCCTGCTGAGTGTGGTGAGTAGGAGTCGGTGAGGTGTGGAGGTGGGATGGTGATGGTGGGGCTGGGAAGGTGTGTGTCGTAGATGGATTCGAGGGTGTTGTGGAGTGCGGTCATGTCTGTGTGTGAGGGTAGGGTGAGGAGGGCGAGGGGGGTTGCGACGAGGTATATGTCGACCATCCAGCGCGTGCCGAATGGGGTAGGAGTGGGATGGCATGTGTGTTGATCGGGGGGAAGGAAGGTGTTCGCGTCGTTGGGAAGGGTGTAGAGGTGATGTGTGTAAAGGGAGTCGATGTATTTGGAGTGGCGGTATGGTGTGTGTTCCCATCGGGGGAGTATGAGGATGGTTGCGCTCGGTGTGTGGGAGGCTGTGAGGTGCGCGCTGGTGATTGCATGTTCCATGGCTCGGCGCATGCATTCGTGGTCGTATTCGGGGTTGGCGATGTTGGTGCCTTGCCATGTGTGTGGGGCATTACTGCCGCTGGATGAGAAGACTATGTCTTCGGGGTAAAGTGAGTGGTATGTGTGGGAGTGGAGTGATTTGTTGAGGGGGTCTGAGTAAAGTTCTGTTTGGATGTGGAATGTGTGTCGGAGAGCCGAGAGGAGGTCCTCTCTAGTGGCCCATCTGTTACGGGTGGTGGTGGCGGGTGTGGGGGAGTAGATTTCTGAACGGGAACCTAGGCGGGTGAGGAGGTGGTAGACCTCCTCCTCGAACGTGTGTTGTGTGAGTTCTGGGCGGAAGAGTTGAAAGAGGTGGCGGACGCGGGGGCCGTTGAGGGTGGTGACCGCGCGGCCGTCGGGGGTGCATAGTATGGTTGTGTCGTGGAGTGATGGGTGTGCGTGGATGGCGAATTTACCGGTAGGGAGCATGTCGAGGTCGGGGTTGATGGGGTCGTGGTTGAATGTGATTAGGGGGTGTGACCACGGAGGGGGTCCTGGTTCTGGCAGAATGGGTGTCGTGGAGGGGACATAGCCGGAGTTAAATGCGGTGAGGGCGGTGGGGCCGGAGGGGGTCTCACTGATGGTGTCGTGTAGTTGAAGGCATGGGGCCCACTGGACCTCGTGGAGGTGGGTGAGGTCGTGTTGTTGGCCGCGAGCACACCACTCGCACTGCCATGTGGCGGGTCCCTGAGCTGGGCGGCATTGGGAATGTATGGCAAAGTGCGGGCATGTGCAGCAGGTGGAGGTGGGTTCTGTGTGCAGTGGGTCATGACAAATGGAGCAGGCGGTGGGGGAGGGGGTGGGGAGGCATACCGATGTGGGGGTGGAGGAGATGAGGCGGAAGCCGTCGTCGAGTTGGAGTTGGATGTCCCATTCCGTGAGGTGTTCCGGGGCCCATTCAACCATGTACTGCGTTTGGCCGTATTCTGTGTCCTTGTGTTTGGAAATGATGCGCGTATACGTCGCAGGGGGGGTAGTGGTGGTCTGAGGGGGTGAGGTATTCTGTGTCTAAGTGTGTGGTGGGTGCGGTGGGGGTGGGGTGAGTGGTGCGGGAGGTGTAGATGCCGGATGAGAGGGTGGGGGGTGAGCGAGGGAGGTGTGGGGAGAGGAGGGGAATCCATGAGGGGTGTATAGTGGTGGGGGGGGTGCTTGTTTGGAAGTGAGGCTTGTGAGTGGGAGGCGGTTGTGGATAGTATCGAGGGGTTCGGTGAGGATTGCGGCGAGGAGGCGGATGGGAACTGAGAGTGGGGTGGTGGACCCCGTGAGTGTGGTGATGGACTTGCATGATTTGAGGATGAAGGAGGTTGAGGTGGCTCTGAGGAGGACTTGTGACCACGTGGTGATGTTATTTTTCCAGAGGGGGGTGAGGCGGGGGAGGAGGGAGGCGTGTGTTTTGCGGGGAGAGAAATCACAGTATGCTTGTTTATATGTGTGAGGGTCGGTGATGTGTGTGGCTTTGTCCCGGAGTGAGGCGAGGAGGGCGCTGTCTTGAGTGGTGAAGTGGGCGCGGATTGTGGAGGCGATAGGGTTGGTGAGGGAGAGTGGAGGGATGTTGTGGAATAGGGTGCCCGCATCGCGATGAGCTCTGACTAAGCATTTGAGTGTGGGTGGGGTGTAACAGGTTGACATGATGGATTCCGAGGGCCAGTGGGAGTACGTGGTGGATAAGGTGCGGATGTGTGCGCGGGCCATGTGGCCTCTATAGCCTGAGTTGTTCATGATTTTATGTAGGTGGCAAACATTGAGTTGTGCGGCGTGGGTTTTGAGGGAGGGGAGGCCGTATCCTAGGTCGGAGGTAGGGCGGTGGAGGGCGGTGCGGGGAAGGTTACGTACCGAGGAGACGGCGGAGCGGAGTGCGCGGCAGATTTGTCCTTCGAGAGAGTCGAGTTGGGAGTCGGTGAAGAGGCCGAGCTGGAGGGTGAAATGTTTTCCGATGAGGAGTACACGGATGACCCTGATTCTGCCGGATTGTGTTAGTGAGGAGGTGGAAAGGGTGGTGATGAGGGATGCAGTGGTACGTTTGAGTTCGTGCCAGTGTTTGGTGAAGGTGAGGGAGGTGTTCAGTTCTAGCCCTAGGACGCGGTATTTGTCCTTGGGGCCAATGGAGGGAATGGGGGCCGGGGTGGAGTTGAGGGTGATGAACTGAGTTTGCAGGCGGGATGCGAGGAGGGTAGTGTTGGCGAGGGTGAGGGCGTTGCCTGTGCGCCAGAGGGCGCCGGTGATGCAGCATTTGCGGATGTTGACGGTCATGCCGGTGTAGGCGCTGAAGAGGGAGAGTTTCCTGAGCTAGATGGTCATGTTGGGGGTCGAGCCCGTGGCGAGGCTGAGGTCGTCAGCGAAGCCGTGTCCTGGGTATGTGGCTGTGGCTTCTGTGGGGTCGACGTTAGTGGCGGGGGGGCCTGGGCGGTAGCCCTCGGATTTGTAGTGTGGAACGCGGCGCCCGCCGGCGGCGCAGCGGCGGCGGCCCCGGAGGGGGGTGCGCTCGCAGGCCCGTCGGCACCTACCTCTACCTCCACGCGGTGGGCGCTGGTAACCCCATAGCCGTGCCAGTCATGGCACGGTAGGGGGCTAAACGAGGTACCGGCAGCTGCGATCCGCGGGATCAGCAGCTGTCGGGAAGCCCTGTACGGAGGGTTTTGGGAAAACATAATATCCGTACACCAACACAGGGATCTCCCGCTCGGCCTGTCCGATATGTCTTTCCGCGACTAAATACTCGCAGATACTCTTCCGACGATGGGGCGGGGGCGGCGTTTGCGAAATATTTTTTGGCGAAGAGGGGTACGGACGGATCAGCGGAGGGACGAAGGTGTTGGAGCTGGCGGCGGACAGCTGGGAAGCAGCGCTAGGGACGGCGCTCGCTAGCAGTCGCCAGCCCTGCGAGCGCCTCAGATCTCCCATGGGGGCGAGGCCTGAGGCTACGCAGGACGGTGGTTGGTCGCAGCCGGAGGAGCGGCACGGTCTGGCGGCGGCGGTCCTTAGGATCACCCGCCGCCGGAAAAGCCCGGTACGGGGGGTTTTTGGAAAATTCCCGTACCCACCATCTTTTGAGGACCGGCGACTCGATCCATGTGTTCTTCCTACCCCTTCCCTAGTCGGTACCCAGTTATCGATAGGCTGCCTCAGGCAGTGTGCCTAGGGTTATCGTAACGGCACACTGCTCGTAAAGGCGGCCCCCTAACAACGTAAACCACTGGGGGAGGGCACGGACGGCCACAGCGCGATCAGATAGGTGTTGGAGACAGACGGGAAAAGGACAGGGGACAGGAGAAAATCTGGCTCGGGGGCAGGAGAGCCAGCCGAACACCGTCTGCAGCCTAGTTCTTTTCTCTTCTCAGCCCCCGAAGGAGGAGAGAAGACTCGGCTAGGTGGCGAGCTGCGTCGAGAGGAGCGGCTAATACCTCGGGCGGGGTTGAGCACGGATCGAGGCGGGACCGACGACGACCTTTGCGAGGGGGGTTTTTTACCTGCCTTTCCCCCCAAGCTCCGGCACGACCGGAGTCGCACAGGAGCCGAGGTCAGGCAGGTTCGCCTCGACCAGCTCAAGCTGGACAGCTCTGCTGATCAGCGACCCCGCAGCGGCTGGAGCAGGCCGCGTATCGTGGAGACTAGCGACATTTTATATTTCATACCTGTATGCAGACAGTACTTGTTTATGAGTATGTTTTAGACGGTATCGTTACTGCCATTGGAGAGGTTGGGATTAGTGGTTCACGGTCTACCTTACGCTTCTAAGTCCAGCTAGGCAAAGCATAAGGGGGGGCCCAGAGACAGCAGCCGGTTTATACTGGTATTGTTGTAAACAATTTCAAATTTCAAATTTCAATTTGTGGAACGCGAGTTGGCAGCTCGCGACCATTCCATTGTTGGCTTTTTGGTTGACCGGGGTTTGGTAGGCGGCAAACGGGAACATCCGGACGCTCATACGGGCGCGAGGGAGTGCGCACAACTATTTTCTTTTTGTAATGTTTGCTGTTCCGCAGAGTGTTGTAGTACTTTGGCTGTAATTCGTCTCGGGTTTGAATGTGTAGGCGCGGAAGCTGTCATTGTGACAATGTTCAAAATAATGAGGATGGCACCTTTAAGTGTGTGCCGTTTACTATGTCTAGGGATCCACGGACCGGGGTGAACTAGGCTCGGTTGGGAAGAGGTGGACGGTGCTTGTTCTTCAACGGACCCGGTGTCCTCAAGTATGTCGCTTATCGGGTGGCCAAGCCATGAGTGAAGACGGTCTGTGCGTAAGCTCATTCGAGCGCTCAACCCATCCATGTTTTGCGGTTTAGTGACCTTTAGTAGTACTGTGGACATAGTACGGTGTTTAGTGACGGTCGGGTACGTTTTCTAAACAATAGGTTGCAATACATTGTACATGTACTCGTTACTGATTTGATTCGTCCTTCTCCGTCATCGGAAGGACGTGCTACGTGGTTAGGTCGCCATTTCAATTTGGCGAGGGTACTTATGCGCACTGTACTACCAATACCTCCCGGTGCGTACATGCACGCAATGTTAATCTAACTAGCTACATGACGCGCTAGTATGACTTCCCGAGATAGACGAGCTGCGTCGATAGTCTGCTCAGACCGTTACGAGAGCCCTAGCACATGGCACGAGGACAATGCGAGAGCATGTGCAAGCTAGTTAAGCTGGAGCTATTTAAGCCTAGTGCAATGGAGGGAGGTGACATAACCTTGTAATCAACTATTTGTTTAATTACAATCTACTATTCCACCCCCACCTCGGTATATCCCCTCGCCCCCTCCCCCTCCCTTTTCTCTATTTGCCACGACCCCCTCCGCCCCGACCCCACTTAAACTTGCGACACATGCCCGCACATTGCCGTCCATTCCCACTGCCGCCCCGCTCATGGGCCCGACACGTGGCAATGCGACTGGTGCGAACGCGGCCGAAAGCACGACCTCACCCGCCTACACGAGGTCCAATGGGCCACTTTCCTCCAACTCCACGACACCATCAATGAGACTCCCTACGGCCCAATGCCCTCAATGCCTTCAATTCCGGCTTCGTCCTAACCAAGACCCATCCTACCCGACCCCGGACCCACCCCATGTACGCTCCCCCTCATCTCCTTCAACCATGACCCCATCAACCCATACCTCGACATGCTCCCCACCCGCACTTTCACCATCCACACCCACCCCACCCTCCACGTCACAACCATCTTCTGCACCCCCGACGGCCGAACGGTCACAACCCTCTCCGACCCCCGCATCCGACACCTCTTCCAACTCTTCCGCCTCAACCTCACACACCGCACATTCGAAGAAGAGGTATACCACCTCATCACACGACTAGCCTCCCGCTCAGAAATTCACTCACCCACACCCGCCACCACCACACGCAACAAATGGGCCACTCGTGAGGACCTCCTCTCAGCCCTTCGCAGCACCTATCATATCCAAGCCGAACTCTACTCAACAACAAGAAGAAGAACAAGAAGAAGACCCCCTCAACAAGCCTTTGCACTCTCACACTTTCCACTCACTCTACCCAGAAGACATGGTCTTCTCATCAAGCGGCAGCAATGCACACCATCCTTGGCAAGGTACTGACATCGCTAACCCGGAATACGACCACGAATGTATATGCGACGCGCCATGGAACACGCAATCACTAGCGCCCACTCCACAGCCTCACCCCCCCCCCCCCCCCAGCGCCACCATTCTGATACTCCCCGATGGGAACACACACCATACCGCCATTCCAAATACATCAACTCACCATACACCCACCACCGTTACATCCTTCCCAACGATGCAAACACTTTCCTACCCCCAGACCATCACACAAGCACCCCCACCCCTACACCATTCGGTACACGTTGGACATCTACCTCGTCGCCAACCCCCTCGCATTTTCTTCTTTACCCTCGCACACAGCAATGCCCGCTGTCCACAACACATTCGAATCCACTTACAATGATCGTCTTCCCAACCCCTCCATCACCATCCCACCTCCGCCCATGTTCGACACTCTTCACGCATCTACCACCTTCCCCCTAACCCCACCCACCCCGTCACTTACCCGCTTCCGGAGCGTACGTCACTAACATACTCCCCCACCATAGGAGTTCGTGCTTGGGATTGGCGTGACTTCGTTGACACCGACGGCTCCAAGAAGGGAGGCCCCTCCCCCTTTGGAGCAGTTGCCACCCACTCCGCCTCGGATACACACGTCAAAATGCTGGTGACCTCCACCCCTCGCTCTCTCACCATAAATCGTGCGGAACTCGCGGGCATCGATATCGGCCATACCCACCTCCTTACGGATAGTGCGTGCTCGCTCTGCCTTATCCGAGGCTACATGAACTGCCCATCCACCTACCGACAGAACATTCACCGTGACGGCGCCCGCCGGCGGCGCCGCGGCGGCGGCCCCGGACAGGGGTGCGCTCGCAGGCCCGTCGGCACCTACCTCTACCTCCACGCGGTGGGCGCTGATAATCCCATAGCCGTGCCAGGCCTGGCACGGTAGGGGGCTAAACGAGGTACCGACAGCTGCGATCCGCGGGATCAGCAACTGTCGGGAAGCCCGGTACGGAGGGTTTTGGAAAAACATAATCTCCGTACACCGGCACATGGATCTCCCGCTCGGCCAGTCCGATATGTATTTTCCGCGACTAAATACTCGCAGATACTCTCCCGACGATGGGGCGGGGGCGGCGTCTGCGAAATATTTTATGGCGAAGAAGGGTACGGACGGATCCGCGGAGGGACGAGGGTGTTGGAGCAGGCGGCGGACAGCTGGGAAGCAACGCTAGGGACGGCGCTCGCTAGTAGTCGCCAGCCCTACGAGAGCCTTAGGTCTACCCTGGGGGCGAGGTTTGATGCTACGCAGGACGGAGGTGGGTCGCAGCCGGAGGAGTGGCACGGTCTGGTGGCGGCGGTCATTAGGATCACCCGCCGCCGGAAAAGCCCGGTACGGGGGGTTTTTGGAAAATTCCCGTACCCACCATCTTTGGAGGACCGGCGACTCGATCCATGTGTTCTTCCAACCCCTTCCCTAGTCGGTACCCGGTTATCGATAGGCTGCCTCAGGCAGTGTGCCTAGGGTTATCGTAACGGCACACTGCTCATAAAGGCGGCCCCCTAACAACGTAAACCACCGGAGGAGGGTAAGGATGGCCACAGCGCGATCACATAGGTGTTGGAAACAAACGGAACAAGGACATGGGACATGAGAAAATCCGGCTCGGAGGCAAGAGAGCCAGCCGAACACCGTCTGCAGCCTAGTTATTTTCCCTTCTCAGCCCCCGAAGGAGGAGAGAAGACTCGGCTAGGTGGCGAGCTGCGTCGGGAGGAGCAGCTAATACCTCGGGCGGGGTTGAGCACGGATCGAGACGGGACCGACGACAACCTATGCGAGGGGGGTTTTTCACCTGCCTTTCCCCCCTAGCTCCGGCACGACCGGAGTCGCACATGAGCCGAGGTCAGGCAGGTTCGACTCGACCAGCTCAAGCTGAACAGCCTTGCTGATCAGCGACCCCGCAGCGGCTGGAGCAGGCCGCGTATCGTGGAGACTAGCGACATCTTATATTTCATACTGTATCCAAAAAAATACGTTTAGATCAGAAAATAATAAATACTTGGATACGGGTAGGTTTTAGACGGTATCGTTACTGCCATTGGAGAGGTTGGGATTAGTGGTTCACGGTCTACCTCTTGCTTATGAGTCCTACATATTGGCGTAGCACAGGGGGGGCCAGAGACAGCAACCGGTTTTTACTGGTATTGTTGTAAACGATTTCAATTTCATTTCAATTTCACCGTGACACACTTGACTCCATCACACACAAACTCAAAACTCGATGCAAGTCAGGCATCCGCACCCATCGAGGTAAAATCAAAGCACGCAACCACTCAATCGGCAACGACCTCGCAGACACCCTCGCTAACCAAGTTGCGGACGGACACACACCCGACACAACCTACACCACGGAATCATACGTGTCGATAGGCCATTGGACCTGGCCATACACACTCATACCCCAAACCCTAGGAGAACCCATACCCTGCAGCTATACCAACCTTAAAATTGATGTACACACGTACATCACCAAACACACACATACACCCCTCTCGCAAACCGTCAAACACGGTACCCTCCCCGCCCGCGCCGCGGCGGACGGGGCGGACATTACCTTCGACGAAAAACATACATCACTCACCAATGTCCAATTCACACACAAGCAAGCATTCATGTGGGGAGTGCACAACACCCGCCTCCTATCACACAACCCCACCCTGCGCTACCCCATGTGTGGACAACTCACGAGCAACGGCCACTTGGCCGGTAACTTCCCCACCGTGCCCCGCCGACATTAGACAAGACTGTTGTTAGTAATACCTGTTGGTTATTAGTTGCAGATAGCTATTGTAAGCTATTCTAGATATGCTAAGTACGTGTCTAGATCGGACATACCGATAACCTGTTTGATTCGGTACAGAGCTGTCGCTAGGCTACAACTCTAGCACTTTTGTTGTCCCGACACCATGCCTCGGGCTAGTTGTCTTTGCGATTGTCCCTCTGCGTGATTGTGACTGTAACTACGTGTGCGTTAGTTATCTTCTTTACTGATCGTGTGTGCACGGTTCAACATGTTATGGGCCCCCGCCTTACGTCACTCACGCTCGACAACTTGGTTCGGCGAACTGCGATCGCCACCTCTCCCGCAGAAGGCAAGTTTATATAGACACTTAGTACTTTCACCTTGTAGTCGGCGGTATCGCCAGTATAAACTGCGCTTTAAAACCCACCCTCCACCCCACCTAAGTCAGCTTCTCGAGGACGCCATACAGCCACCCACACCGACGCACTCGTCGTGTGTGGACATGGTGCACACAGGTCCAAGCTGGAGACGGGGGGGGGGGGGGCGCACTATCGGGTGAATACGCATACACAGGGTGCACGACAGCCCTAGCTTAACATATTAGTATATTCTATTAGCGACTCAGCCGCGAGCGCATCTCTCCACCTACACTGGCCGTGTCCCCGACTTGTGCCCCACACTGGGTGGAGGATACAGAAAAGGTACTTTGAGACACCCCGGGGCATCAAGCCGAGCGGTCGGCGGGCAACATGCCGTCTCTCTAAAACCATTGTTAGGCACAAGTCCGGCTAGCGGTTCTTACCGTTGCCTGTTTTTCAGTTTCTCCTATTTAATTTAATCCTCTGTCGAAATGGCGCCGAAAACTCGCTCTGCCGACTCTCCACATGTTTCGCCTCCTGATTCCTCTTACCTCGGCTCTCAACAAAGCTCCGTCGTTCCCAATTGAAATTGAAATTGAAATTGTTTACAACATGTACCGTATGCGCCGGTTTTTCACCAAAAGCCGGATGCGTCGGCTGCTGTCTCTGGGCCCTCCCAACTATGCCATATAGGGAACTTACAAGTCAGGGCTAGACCGTTAACCACCTAATCCAACCTCTCCAAGGGTGTTCGGGGGTTTTACTCCCCCCCGGGGAGGATGCAAGTGGAGGCGAAGGATGTGTGCAATCAGGGTCGTGCGTGGGGGCAGTGTGCGGATGCGCGGCGGGAGGTCGTGCGGGACTTTATGCGGTATATGCGTAGTAGGTGATGCAGCCATTGGACAGTATGCGTATGGAGTTGTGTAAGGATGCGAGAAGTGTCGAGGCGTGCTTTGGAGACGAGTTTATCAGGAGGGTCTGTGCGGGCGGTGAGAAGAGAGGTGAGACTCGTGATGGTGGAGGTATGCGGTGTACCTGTGCGGCTCATGACAATGGGGAGGATGTCGACCACTGTGCCTGGCCAGTGGTTTCTGATGGCGTTCGCAAGAGGTGTGTATTTGGCACGTATGAGGTCGGCTGTGTGAGTGAGGTTGTTGTCTGTGCAGTACTTCCACTCCCCTATCTGAATCTTTTTTATGGATGCATAGCGTCGGCGACCGTTGGAGTGGCCAACGAATCTGGGTTCGAGGATGCGGATGAAGTCAGGTTTGTGTGCAGGGGGACGAAGTAGGGGGGGGAGAATCTCAGGGGGGAGGACGGCGGGGCATGATGTTAAGGAGTCAGGCGAGAGACCTTCATCAGCAGCAACAAGGCGGGTGGGCATGTGGGTGGGGTGAGGTGGGTGGCAGTCAAGTGGAGAGGGGGCAGGGGTGGGGGAATCAAACGATTTTATGGGTTTGTTACCGAAGTCGGCGGTGATGGTCTCCCAGCGTCCTCCGTTGTGGCGTTCCAGTAGGGATAGTAGGAGTTGCAGAGTGAGGGTTGAGTGTTTTTTGTGGTAAGAAAAATCTGCGCCGTCCTTCGCGGCGCGGGCGAGGAGGGCTCCGTGTTTGGTTGATTGCGAGAGAGGAGTGTGTGTGTGTTTTGTGCTGTAGTTGTGTGCGTCGGATTTGAGGTTGGTGTATCTGTAGGGTATGGGGTCGCCTAGGGTTTGTGGGATGAGGGTGTATGGCCATGTCCAGTCGCCTATCGTGACTTCTGAGCCGGTGGTGTATGTAGTATCGGGGGGGTGGCCATCTGCTACTTGGTTGGCGAGGGTGTCTGCGAGGTCGTTGCCGATGGAGTGGTTGTGGGCTTTTATTTTACCGAGGTGTGTACGGATGCCTGCTTCGCATCGGGTTTTAAGGGTGTGTGTGATGGATAAGAGGGTGTCGCGGTGAATGTTATGGCGGTAAGCGGAAGGGCAGTTTAAGTAACCTTGAATAAGGCGGAGGGAGCACGCACTGTCTGTGAGGAGGTGGGTGCGGCCAAGTTGGAGGCCTACATCTATGGCAGCTAATTCAGCACGATTTATGGTATGTGAGGGAGGGGTAGAGGTCACCAGGATTTTGATTTTGGTGTCCGAAGCGGGGTGGGTAGCTGCTGCTCCGAGGGGGGTCGAGCCGCCTTTTTTCGAGCCGTCTGTGTAGACAAAGTTCTGCCAGTTCCAAGCAGGGGTGCCTCTGGTGGGGGGATACGTTAGATGTTCGCGGTCCGGGAGGGGGTATGTGAGGGGGTGAGATGGGTTTGGGGGGCGGTGGTATATACCTGCTGAGTGGGGTGAGTAGGTGTCAAAGAGGTGTGGAGGAGGGGGTGTGATGATAGGGTTGGGGAGGTGAGTGTCGTAGATAGATTCGAGGGTGTTGTGAAGTGCGGTCATGGCCGTGGGTGATGGGAGGGTGGAGAGTGCGAGGGGGTTAGCGACGAGGTATATGTCGACCATCCATCGTGTGCCGAATGGGGTAGGGGTGGGGTTGCCAGTGTGTTGGTCGGGGGGTAGGAATGTGTTTGCGTCATTGGGGAGGGTGTAAAGGTGGTGGGTGTATGGGGAGGTGATGTATTTGGAGTGGCGGTAGGGTGTGTGTTCCCATCGGGGAAGGATGAGGATGGTTGCGCTGGGTGTGTGAGGTGCTGTGAGGTGTGCGCTGGTGATTGCGTGTTCCATGGCTCGTCTCATGCATTCGTGGTCGTATTCGGGGTTGGCTATGTTGGTGCCTTGCCATGTGTGCGGGGCATTGCTGCCGCTAGATGAGAAGACTATATCTTCGGGGTAGAGGGAGTGGTAGGTGTGGGAGTGAAGGGATTTATTGAGGGGGTCGGAGTAGAGTTCTGTCTGGATGCGGAATGTGTGACGTAGAGCTGTGAGGAGGTCTTCTCTGGTGGCCCATCTATTACGGGTGGTGGTGGCGGGTGTGGGTGAGTGGATTTCCGAGCGGGAACCGAGGCGGGTGAGGAGGTGGTAGACCTCCTCTTCGAACGTATGCTGCGAGAGGTCGGGGCGAAAGAGTTGGTAGAGGTGGCGGACGCGGGGGCCGTTAAGGGTGGTGACCGCGCGGCCGTCGGGAGTGCAGAGTATGGTGGTGTCGTGGAGTGATGGGTGTGCGTGGATAGCGAATTTACCGGTAGGGAGCATGTCAAGGTCGGGGTTGATGGGGTCATGGTTGAATGTGATGAGGGGGTGTGACCACGGAGGGGGTCCGGGGTCTGGCAAAATGGGTGTGGTGGAGGGGACATAGCCGGAGTTGAATGCGGTGAGGGCGGTGGGGCCGGAGGGGGTCTCACTGATGGTGTCGTGGAGTTGTAGGCACGGGGCCCACTGCACTTCGTGGAGATGGGTGAGGTCGTGTTGTTGGCCGCGAGCACACCAGTCGCACTGCCACGTGTCGGGGCCCTGAGCTGGGCGACACTGGGAGTGTATGGCAAAGTGCGGGCATGTGCAGCATGCGGAGGAGGGTTCTGTGTGTAGGGGTTCATGACAGATGGAGCAGGCAGAGGGGGAGGGGGTGGGGAGGCATACCGATGTGGGGGTGGAGGAGATGAGGCGGAAGCCGTCGTCGAGTTGTAGCTGTATGTCCCATTCCGTGAGATGTTCCGGGGCCCATTCAACCATGTATTGTGTTTGGCCGTATTCCGTGTCTTTGTGTTTGGAAATGATGCGGGTTACGTCGCAGGGGGGGTAGTGGTGGTCGGAGGGGGTGAGGTATTCTGTGTCTAGGTGTGTGATGGGCGCTATGGGGGTGGGGTGAGTGGTGCGGGAGGTGTAGATGCCGGATTGGAGGGTGGGGGTTGAGCGGGGGAGGTGAGGGGAGAGGAGGGGGATCCACGAGGGATGTATAGTGGTGGGGGGGGATGCCTGGTTGGTAGTGAGGTTCGTGATGGGGAGGCGGTTGTGTATAGTATCGAGGGGTTCGGTGAGGATTGCGGCGAGGAGGCGGATGGGAACTGAGAGTGGGGTGGTGGACCCCGTGAGTGTAGTGATGGATTTGCAAGATTTGAGGATGAAGGAGGACGAGGTGGCTCTGAGGAGGACTTGTGACCATGAGGTGATGTTATTTTTCCAGAGGGGGGTGAGGCGGGGTAGGAGGGTGGCGTGTGTTTTGCGGGGGGAGAAGTCGCAGTAGGCTTGTTTGTATGTGTGAGGGTCGGTGATGTGTGTGGCTTTGTCTCGGAGTGAGGTGAGGAGGGCGTTGTCTTGAGTGGTGAAGTGGGCGCGGATTGTGGAGGCGATAGGGTTGGTGAGGGAGAGTGGAGGGATGTTGTGGAATAGGGTGCCCGCATCCCGTTGGGCGCGGACTAAGCACTTTAGTGTGGGTGGGGTGAGGCAGGTTGACATGATGGATTCCGAGGGCCAGTGGGAGTACGTGGTGGATAGGGTGCGTATGTGTGCGCGGGCCATGTGGCCTCTGTAGCCTGAGGTGTTCATGGTTTTATGTAGGTGACAGACTGTGAGTTGTGCGGCGTGGGCTTTGAGGGAGGGGAGACCGTATCCTAGGTCTGAGGTAGGGCGGTGAAGGGCGGTGCGGGGAAGGTTACGTACCGAGGAGACGGCGGAGCGGAGTGCGCGGCAGATTTGTCCTTCGAGAGTGTCGAGTTGGGAGTCGGTGAAGAGGCCGAGCTGGAGGGTGAAGTGCTTTCCGATGAGGAGTCCACGGATGACCCTGATTCTGCGGGATTGAGTTAGTGGGGAGGTGGAAAGGGCGGTGATGAGGGATGCAGTGGTACGTTTGAGTTCTTGCCAATGTTTGGTGAAGTTGAGGGAGGTGTTCAGTTCTACCCCTAGGACTCTGTATGTGTCCTTGGGGCCAATGGAGGGGATGGGGGCCGGGGTGGAGTTTAGGGAGATGAACTGAGTTTGCAGGCGGGATGCGAGGAGGGTAGTGTTGGCGAGGGTGAGGGCGTTGCCTGTGCGCCAGAGGGCGCCGGTGATGCAGCATTTGCGGATGTTGACGGTCATGCCGGTGTAGGCGCTGAAGAGGGAGAGTTTCCTGAGCTGGATGGTCATGTTGGGGGTCGAGCCCGTGACGAGGCTGAGGTCGTCAGCGAAGCCGTGTCCTGGGTATGTGGCTGTGGGTTCTGTGGGGTCGACGTTAGTGGCGGGGGGGCCTGGGCGGTAGCCCCGGCTTCCCACCGTGAGCCAGCGAAGGAAGGGTTCAAGGAAGAGGGTGAATAGAAAGGGGGAGAGGGTGTCGCCCTGGAGGGTTCCGCGATTAATGTCGATGGAAGGGGTGGGGCCATGTGGAGTAATATATTCTGTGGTAGAGACCCCGTAGAGGTGTTCGCATGTGTCGACAAAGGTGGGGGGCATACCGAGTTGGCGCATGTGTTTGAACATGATGCGGTGGTCCGCGGCGTTGAAGGCGCCTTTGAAATCCGCGTACATGACGTAGATGTCTTTGCTGTGGAGTTTCGCGTCCTCCATCGTCATAATGAGGGAGGAGAGGGCGTCGTGGATACTGCGGTGTTGTCGGAATCCGTCTTGTTGGTCGCTGAGAATGCCATGGGTTTCGGCGTACTTCGAGCCTGCATCTTTGATTAGTGCTGTCCATAGTTTAAGGAGGTTATTCATGAGGGCGATAGGGCGGTAGTTATCGAGGAGGGAGGGGTCTCCTTTTTTATGTAGGAGGCATGTTGTGCTGTGGCACCAATCAGGAGGGGTGTAGGATTTGTGTGCTAGGAGGGAGAGGAGAGAGAAGAGGGCTGAGCGGGTCGCCGGGGGTAGGAATTTGATTATTTCATTGGGGATACCGTCGGGGCCGGGGGCTTTGCCGGTGCCTAGGGAGTTGAGGGTTTTATCGAAAGTGTCGCGGGTAATCATGTCGGCAAGGGTGAGAGAGGGGTCTCCGCGGGGTTCGATGGTAAAGTTGTCGGGGTTGTTAGGGAGTTCCCATGGGGGGGTGGGTAGTTCGGGTGGGGTGGCGCAGCCGAGTTCGCTAGCGAAGTGAGAGTGTACCGCGTCAATGACGGCGGAGGGAGAGGATGCGGTGGTTTTATCGGGTTTGGTAATGCGGTGGAGGGTGGAGGTGGTGCCGGCGGGGGGTAGGAGGCCGCTTTTAATTTTCAATCGGCGGTGGGAGAGTTTGGGGCAGGTGTCGTAGGCCGCATTGGCTCGAGTTTTTATTTTTTTTATCTTATCCGTGGTGGTGTCGTGAAGGAGCTGGCGGATGCGTGCTTGGCACTGTTGTTTGATGGCGTCAGGGGAGAGATATTCGGTTGTGTTTAATAGGGCTTGGGCGATGGGGAGGGGGCCGTTATTTTTGCTGCATTTACGGAGTTTGAGTATTTGAGTGCGTGTTTTATTTGTGAGCCAAGTGGGGTCAAGGGACGCTTGGGGTGGGCGGGGTTTTTTGTCGGGGAGGAGGGGCCAAACTGTGGCTGCGTGGTCCATGTGTTGGGAGAGGAGTGTGGTGAATTGTGAGGCTAGGGTGTCGAGGGTGTCGGGGGTGGCCGAGGTGTATGAGGTGTTGAGGATTTCTGCGTGGAGGGTTGCCGTTTGGTTGATGAGGTCGGGGGTGCTGGATTGGTACGCTTGTATGTGGTCGGGTGTGAGGGGAAGGCGAAAGGTGAGTTTGCGTGTCGTGTGTTGTGTGTGGGGGTGGGTATGGGGAGGGGGGGGGTGTGCCATGAGTGAGAAAGGGGCGGGAATGACGAGGTGGATTGCAGAGTGGTCAGTAAAGTGGGAGGGGGAGGGGAATATCGAGCAAGAGGATGGTGGGAGGGTGATAGGTGAGGGAGGCGTGGTGAGCCAGTGGTCAAGGCAGCCCCCGCTGCGGGGGAAGGTAGGGATGGGGTCGTGGAGGGGGTGGAGGTGGGATTTGAGTAAGGAGGTGAGGGCAGGGTGTCCTGTACCTGTGTGGGTGGTCGATTGGAAGTCCCCTCCCCAGAGGGTGCGGTGTTGCGGGTGGTCGTCCGCTAGTCGGAGGCCCCAAGCTGCAACTTCTGCGTAGAGGCGGGTCAGTTGGGGGTTGTAGAGCTGGGGCATATAAGTACCTATAAGGAGGTAAGGGGTGCCTGAGTGGGGGACGATTTTTAGTCCGGCGATATGGGGGATGAGGTGGGGGGGCGGGGTTAGGACAGTGGCAGACTGGAATGAGGCTCGGCGGACCGCGAAGAGAACGCCTGCGTTGGGTAGGGGCACAGTTGAGTAGCAGGGTCGGGAGCTTTTGAGGTGGTATTGGGGGAGGGCTATGCGCCAGCGGGACTTGTGGGTGTCGTGGTTGGTTTCGGTGAGGATTAAGACGTCCGGTTGGTGGGAGGTGGAGAGGTGTTCAACATCCATAATGGAGGTGTGTAGGCCGCGGGTGTTGAGGGTGATGAAGTGTAGTGGTTGGGATGTGTGGTGTGGGAGGATGGGGGAGGGGAGGGAGGGGGTGGTGCGGGGGGGATCATCGGGGGGGCGTTCTGCGGGTGGAGGTTGGAATGGAGGGGGGAGGAGAGGAGGGGAGGGGGGGATGAGGGGAGTGGGTGGGGGCTTAGGGGGGGGGGGTAGTGTGGGGTGGTGGAGGGCGTCGAGAAGGTGGTGGCGGCCCTGTGGGAGGGGGGCGGAGCGGAAGGTGTGGTTCCATAGGAGAGTGTGTAGGGAGTAAACCGAGGAACGGGGGTCGAAGGGGGGGGGGTTGTATGGTTGGTCCGGGGGGGCTGTGGTGATGAAGTAGGTGTGCAAGAGGGCGTGGGTACCGCACGACCATGCTCCGTCGGAATCGTTTTGGCGAGGTGGGTTGAGGAAGCGTAGGGTACCGACGGGAGGGGGGGGGGAGGAGTTCCAGTCAGAGAGGAGATTGAGAGAGCGGGCGAGGAGGTCGGGCGGAGGAGGGTGATGAAGAGAGTCGATCCATGTGGCTGAGGTGTGAGTTAGGTGTAGGAGGCCGAAGTGTGAGTGTTGCCATGTGAGGATCACGAGAGAGTGGTTAGGCGTCCCCGGACGGGGGGGGACGCTTCGGTTGGCGAGATTAGTCCAGTGGCTGGGGAATTGGGAGTTGTAGTGGTGGTTGTCGACTTCGTTGTTAGTGATAACTGTGTACGAGGCGGTGGGAGTGGAGTGGAGTTTGGATAACGTCGTAGCAAGGCAGTAGAGGTTGGAGAGGTCCTGGTAACGACCCCATTGGAAGGATAGCACCGCAGAGGAATCGAGGCAGCCGATGGGTGTAGGGAGGCCGTATTCAAGGTTTAGGTCGAAGAGGTAGTTATGTAAGACGGTGCAACAGGTGCGTGGAGTAAAGTGGGCCGGGAGAGTTGGCGGAAGCATGGAGGTAGTGGTGTGTCGTCGGATATCTAGCTGGGGGGTGGGGGGTTGGTTGTGGGGTCTAACCTCTGGGCCTTGAGGCCCGGCATGTGGGGGACTAATGATGATAAGCGGCCTTGCCGGCCGAGGCTTGTGGAGGGCGAGGGTGTGAGGCTCCGGAGGGTCCGTTCGTCGACGTCTTGCGCATTTCGGCGAGTAGGAGCTCCTTGGAACGGGTGGTCTTCTGGAGCTTAAGAGAGGGTGGTAAGTGTAGGGATGGCGGGGAGAGGATGAGAGGGTAGGGGAGGGGGGATTGAAAAACTGTAATCAAGGTGTGGTAGGTATTAGAAGGAGGGCGATAGTGGGGAACTGTGACAGAGGGGGCTGTCGATATCGTATCAAAAGTGCTTCGGGGCTTCCGAGAGAAGCCTCGGAGCAGGCCTAAAGGAAGTGGGGACTGTAGGGGCGAGGGAGTACGTGTATCGCAGGGACTGTTACGGGTTCGGGACTGCCAGACTGATTCTGTAAGGGAGGGGCGATATTTCCGGGGCAGGGGGGTGCGCGGGGGGGCGGGTGATCGGTTAATTATTCGGGTAGAGCAGGTCGGGTGGGCTAAACTCAGCAGGGGAAGCACTGTCATTATCACAGCGACGGGCGAGTAGGGCAGAGCATGGGGCGTGTAAAAGGGGGTGGGGAGAACGAGTGCACTAGGTTCTACAGTGTGGTAATCGCAGGTAAGCGCGAGTGTCTGTTGAGTTAGGCGTGTTATCGCGGTAAAAGTAAAAAAGGGAAGAAAGGTAAAAAAGAAAAGGATGAAGCGGAGAGGAGCGACGACTGGAGCGAGTGAGGGATAGAGCGAGGGAGCAGGGGGAGGGCAGCAGGGAGAGGGGTGACGGGGGTGACTCATCAGGGCGGTGGTTAGTGCACTTGTAAGGATCAGGCCTGTAAAAAGATTTTCTAAGGAGAACGACTTATTGCGAGTTACAGGTTGATGCATCATAGATCGAACTGTGCAGCTCTTTGGCTGGGAAGCACTAAGGTGGGGAGAGGGTTTCGACTTAAGTGCGCTGATAACCAGTGTATCAGTGCAGGCTAACGGGAGGGGTTGCTGGGTGCCATACAGGGCCGTATTGTGGGACGGGGGGTGGCGGTCGGCGAGCGGCGAGTTCGGGCGAGAGGGAGCGTGTAGGGCAAGGGTCGGCGCGACAGGCCAGGCAATTTGAGCGGCTGCGAGTGGGCTAGTGTAGGTGCGGGGTAGGTGGGTAGCATGAGAGGGGGGGGGGCGTCGGTGAGCACAGATCAGGGCAGCGGCTTGTGCAGGGGCAGGGATCAGGCCTGTAAAATAGTATATTTTTGTTTCTCTGATTAAAGAAGATGATTTTCGAGGTACATGATGTTGCATTATTGGTCGAACTTTACAGCACAGTGGTTGGGACGCACTAAGGTGTGGGAAAGGTATCGGTTTAAGTGCGCGCTTAAAGAGAGTATCAGCATGGGCTATTGGGAGGGGATGGGGGGTGTTAGACTGGTCCTTACTGTGGGACAGAGCGGGACTATCGCACCGGTACATGTCGTCTGTGTGGGTTGGTGAGTCAGCGGCCCGTCCCATGTCAGTGGTTGACCCGGGGGCGGCGAGGACCAGAGGCGTCTGGAGTCCTCTGGCTGGTGAGGGTTCCAATGCCGGGTCCAGGTCTTGGGCGGATGGGGGTGGCTGGGACACCTGGTTGAGTAGAGCGGGCGGATGTCCCGCTGGATAGCTCCGGGGGTTGTAGGGGTCCGCGGCGGGCGCATTCGCGCGCCGATCCCGCAATGGCATGAGCATCCGTCTGTGAGTGGGGGTGGGGGTAGGGGTCGAGGACATGGCGATCGAGCAGGATTTCGAGTGGTGGAGATAAGTAGTGGAGTTGAGTGTGGCTTTTCGAGTAGGAGTTTGAGTTTCGTACGCGTGTTGGCTGCACGCGACCAGGCCCGGTGGGACCTGGGTTTGTTGGATGTTGGCGGCGGACGGGAACGTCCGGACGCTCGGAGGGGCGCGGTGTGGCGCGCCGTTCCCCTGGGGGGGATCTTTTTGTAAGCGATGGTTGGTATTGTTCCTTCGTAGTACTTTGACTGGTACATGTGTGGTTTTCGAAGTGGATGGCGCGATAGCTGTCGGGGGGATGAAATTCAAATCCCGGGAAGCTGCGCCTTTGAGTGTGTACCGTATGGTGTCGCTACGGATCCACTGACCATTGTGAGCTAGGCTCGGGTGGGGAGAGGTGAATGGTGCACGCCGTCCGGCGGCCCTGTCCACCAGTCTTGCGCTCGATGGGAGGCCAGGCCCAGAGCGAAGACGATCGGCGTTGCTCATCCGAGCTACCGATCCATCCCCGGGTTATGTGGTTCAGTAGTACTTTAGTAGTACTTTGGATCTTTTTACTGTCTTTAGTGACGGTAGGATACGTTTTGAATCTGAAATATTTGTTGGCGAGGTGGGTACGGGCGGATCAGCGGTAGGTGGGGGGTGTTGGAGCAAGATGGCGGCGGGCTGCCGGGAAGCGATGCCGGGGAAGGGTGCCCGCTACTTTCCGACTAGCTTGCTACGGTCGAGCCGACCCAAGGGGGGGCAGCACGACGCAAGCACTGAGAAGGACGGTCGCGACGGGAGGAGCGGCGTGGTTTGGTGGCAACGATCAGCCGTCGCCGGTGGGAGCAAGAAAGAGGACGAAAACAGTGAAAAGAATGAACGTAATTATCCGAGGCACGTTACCCATGAGGAGTAGTTTGCAACAATAGAAACGAAGGTCGCAGACGTCACATGTTTTTGTGATAACAAAGCCAAGGAAGCATGGAACATCTAGAAGAGGGATGTTGTATCGTGAGATTTTCATGTTACAAGAAGTAAACCGCGATTGGGGCCCCGTTGTTGAGTTCGCGTAATTTATGATTGTTTCAAATTTATCTTATTATGTGAATGACGCTTATGGGTGTTACATTAGTAATTTGCGTCAGTGTTATTGTTATCATTCTTGATATGAATTTACGG